>MNCI01007440.1:0-83075 GCA_015680685.1 Gnetum montanum
TTCGTTACATTCCAGCCTTGCACCGACGATTTCGGTCAGCACATGTCTGTATGACCCTATAAACAAAAGCAACTAGAGAAAACAATGTTAAATAGAAACTGCAGAAAACATGAACTGAAATGCACCAATAAATAGAAAATAATGTGAAACGGTGGTAGTTTAAGGCCTTTTCAGGCCATGAGAGAATGCATAGGCTAGTAGAATACAAACAAATGTGACATATGCACTGCAAAAGAATGTGAAGAGTGTGCGGAGATTCGACTTGTTTTTTGTATTGGGGGTGCTTTGATCGTGTGGTTGTCTCCTAAACGAATGTGGTTTTGGAAGCATTTTAGGCTTAGCCTTGACTAGGAGGCTTATGGTTTTCACCACTTGTTTGGGCATTTTAGCTCTAAATACTGTGTTGGTTGCCACTTATCTGGGCATTTTAGCTCTAGGCATTGCATTTGTTGCCATGTGTGTTGGTTCAAGAGGCTCTTCTTTCAAGACTTGTGACATGTCTATGTTGTGGATGGCTTGAAAGGAAGTGTTATCGCCATGTATGATGACTTGTCCACCTTTATATGGAAGGTGGATTTCTTGATGTATCGGTGAGGAAATGGCCCATTGTTGTGCTAGCCAAGGTCTACCAAGAATCATGTTGAAACTAGGCATCTCTTCTATGATAGTGAACTCCGCGCTAGTGGGGAATTGTTCCCCTACCACAAAGGCTAAGTTGATTGTGCCTTTGACTGTGACACGTGATCTGTTGAAGGATTTTAAACATGTGGTTTTTGTTGACATGATCTCATCTGCCATGCCTAGTTTGTTGATGACGGAGTGTAGAACTATGTTTGTTGCTACGCCATCATCAACGTGCACTCTGAAAATGGTACATTGCCCAACACGTATGCTAATCGATAATGGAGCTGTTGTGAACTCCCCTTGTTCATGGTTGAATTTAACTGCATCATCGCAGAAGGCTAAGGTGTTTGAACCCAATCCTTGTGGTGTGTGTTGTGAAATCGTTGCACAGATGGATTCCATGTTAGCAGGGATGTCCTCTATAATAGGAATGGATGCTAACATTTGCACTAAGGCTTCGCGATGAGCCAATGATGTCATGACCAGGTCGTACAAGCTCATGGTTATGTTCTTTTGTTTGAGCATCTGTTTCACCTGGGCCAGTGTAGCTACAAAGTCCATGTTGTTTGCCATTGTGTTGGTTGCCTCTATATGGGTTGAGGGATTAGTCTAGCTTTGTTTTGGATTAGGGGTAGGGCCCCCAGCATTTGGTTGTTGTGTACTATGTGTGGCGTTTGTTTCAGCTATGGATGTTATGCGTTATTCATTTGTCCTCTTCTGTTTCCATTTAGTAGGCTTACTTGTGTTGTTGGCAATGTTGACTCTTGAGGGAGAAGAGGTTAAGACATTGCTTATGGTTGGGCTCTAGGTAGGTGAGGGGCCATTGCATGGTGGCACTTTTATGAAAAATGGTAGTTTGGAAGGAGTCATTGGTGTTTGACTAGCTTGTTGTGGCACCTTGATAACAAAAGGTTTCTTTGATGTTGTCATTGGTGCATCGTGCCAATTTAATGTCTTAGTGGATGAATGTGGTGGTACTTTGACCATCAAGGGTTTCTTTGGTGCTCGGGATTACGTTGAATCTTGCCAGTTTAATGTCTTAGTGGATGTATGAGGTGGTGGTACTTTGACCACGAAAGGTTTCGTTGGTGCTCTTGGTGTCACCTTGATGATGATGGGAGGCCTCTTGCTCGTGGAGGCAGAGGGGATTGTTGCCTTGCTGGAAGACACACAAATCACAAGTTGATTTAGGCTTACTATCTATGAAAATGGAGTTTATGACATAGGAGGCATCGTTTGTGCTGGGTTGATTTAGGGTGTTGACATTCAGTTGGCCCCGTTCTATCATTGCTTGTAGATCATCCTTTAACGCAAGGCATGTGTCGGTATTGTGACTAGACATCTGGTGGTAATGACAAAATTGGTCTAACTTGAAATGTCATGGAACTAGGGGCTTGTTTGATGCTACTAAGGTGGAATTCCTTAGTAGCTTGCACTACCTATCGTGTCAGCGACGAGCATTCTTCGCTACCTGTTTGTATTGGATTTTCCCAATTTTAAGGAGTTGCTCTAGTAGTTTAGAAGGTCGCGTGGGTAGTGGCATGTACTTAGAGTGATCCTTGAGCTGAAAGTTAGGCCTTGGGGTGGCCCCTATTGTTGTAGGGAGGTTGGTATTGGTGTTTGTTGTTTTTGTGCTTACGGCTACAGTTTCTGTTATTATCTGTTGTTTGGCAATGTATTGGTTATTGTAAGCCACATAGGAGGGATCATTGCTAGCTTGCGCAGCTTGTTCAATGTTCTTGATCTATGTGAATGCTTGGCTCAACGTTTGAGCACTTAGGTAGTATAGCTTTGACTTAATGAAGTCATTCATGGCTCCCTTCAGAATATTAAGAAAATACTTTTCAAGGATGGTCTCATGAAGTTTGTTAAGGGTTGCACTCCATCATTGGATGAACTTCTACATAGGCTCAAGTGGCACTTGTTTCACCTATATCAAAGTGTCTCGTGTGACCTCAGGCTTTAGGTTGTACTTAAACTTGGTAACGAATTGATGTAATAGATCCTCCAAAGAGGATATGGAGTTATGAGGCAAGCCTCGATACCAGTCTAAGGCTACTCCCATTAAGGACATAGCGAACACTCATAAGATTGTGTGGGGCCAAGCTTGAAGCAATAGAGTTTCTGATTGAAATGTGAGTAAGTGAGCATACAGATCTCCCTTCCCATTGTACCTGGTTAATTGAGGTAGTGTGATTCCCTCGGGTAAAGCTAATGGTGGCACTGAAGAGTTAATTGGATCATCTTGGTAGAAATCCAGTACTTTAACTTGTTCAGTGTTGGCAGTTTTGAGGTGCTTTACCTCATCAACTAACGCTTGCATCATTTGTTTTGCTTCTACCCACTCTTGAGCGGTAGGTAAATTAGTTGGTTGAAGAGATTGTTGGGCTATCATTTGTTGCTGTGGTGCAATGTTTAGAGTTGTGGTTGTGGGGTGTGGCACATTGAAGTGAGTGGATTGTTGAACAAGGGGTATGGTTTCTTGCCTAGCCACAAACTATGAAGTGACACCCTGGATGTGTGGGGTCAATGTAACAAAAGTGGCCCCATGCGTTTGCACTGGCAGCATGTATTGGATGGACGTGAACGTGGGTAGCCCATGTCGGGACACTGGTGCTTGTGTGCTCATTAACACATGGTGAGGGGCCGTCTATCCCACGTGAGGGTGGAATGATGGGTTCATGTAGGCATGGGGGCTGAGGGTGTGGTATGAATCCTCAGGTTTAGACTGTGCCTTGAAGTCATCTACATCATGTTGGTTTTGGGGCTCCTTAGTGGATCACTGTGGGTTTTGGCTCCTTGCTAGAAGGAGCTAAGAGATGAGTCGGTGTTGAGGCTCAAAAAGGGGGATGATGTCATATACAGAGGGGATGAATTCATGACCTCCCATGTATATGCACTCAAAGTTTCATTTTTCCTCTTATTCTCTGGTGTTAAGAGGAAGGTTGGCCTGAATCTTCACACAGATAAAGTTGTATTGTTCTTGTGTGAGGATTATGAAGGTGTGTGCATTAGAGGTTTGAGATGACTCCATGGTGATGTGTGACAAGGCAGCGTATGGGCTGGCCAAGAAGTGTCAAGTGTGTTTTGGGCTGAGTGTGCAATGTAATTGGACTACAATGTGTGCAGCATGACTAACTATCCATGAAAACTATCAGCATGTGAAAGCTAAGTATAAAGTTCTCCTAAGTATCCAGCATGTCAAGCTAGCAGCATGTGAACATTGAAAATTTTTCTAAGTGTCCAGCATGTGAACACTAAAAAATTTTCTAAGTGTTGTCAGCATGTATGGCGTAAATAGGTTAAAATTTGGCTAAGTGTGAAATTATGAATAGTGTACATAGCATATAATCCTATATGCTCAGTTTTTGAGGGTTATACATAGCGGGTGAACACTAGTCATAGTGTACAGATCACTCTCATAGTGTACAGGCACTGTTGTCAATGTACAAGAACTAGTCACAATGTGTGAACTGGGTTCACAGTGTACATACTGCAACCGTCAGCATGTAGACAAAGTGGTCAGTGTGCTGAAAATTGTGGTAGCGTGTAGATAGGGTCTACAGCATGCAGGAAAATAGGGCAGCGTGTAGACAAGGTCTATAGCGTGTAGGAAAATAAGGCAGCGTGTAGATAGGGTCTACAGCATGCAGAGTAAGTGGTCAGCGTATACCAAGGGTGCAGTATAGTGTGCAACCTTATAGGTAAAGAAAAATAAGTATTTTAAGATGAAAATGAAAGAATAAGATAGCGTATATCCCATAAAAATAAAAATTTTGCAAAGGGGAAGGCTAACTCACATCATCTACCTGGTACAACGTGCAGATCTGGTTGAAGAGGGTGCAGATCTAGACGAGGAAAACTCAGATCTAAAGCTGATGAAGGTAGATCTAATGGAATCGAGAGTAGATCCAGGACCCTGAGGAGTAGATCTACAAGCTGGTGTAGTAGATCTAAAAAGATCGGGCCTGGATCGAAGTAGATTTGAGAAATGATGAAGAAGGTCCTCCTTCTAGTGCCATTTTCTGTACTATCTGAAATCATCGATGCAAGGCTGGAATGAAATAGACACCGAGAGATCTATAGATAGGCATAGAAGACTCTACCTTCACTTGAGGGCAAGCTGGAACAGATGAAGGCAGAGTGCCTTGAATGGTCCAAACATAGATCAAATGAGGACTTCCCCAACATACGCACTTTGCAATGCGTTGGGTTATACGTAAATGATGCACATTAAACATAAACCGTAATGTAAACATGCACAATAATGTAAACTAGAATGTAAATGTAAACTAGAAAAACAAAGACAACTACAATAAATTTGGGAAAAAATGTAAACTATTTTGTATTGAAAAAGTGATTACAGTGTGCATTGGTCAGAAGGTAGTTGTGGATTAATCACAAGGCAGACGTTTAGCCCCGGTGGGTGATGACGGGTGCTGGGAGATGCAAGTTTTGGGTTGTAGGGAAATGCAGTGTCCAAGTCTGATGCCCCAGCATACAGAGCTTGATGCCCATATTTGCTAAGTATTTTTTATTTAGTTTTTGTGTCCATTTGTAAAAATTTCCAACCCCTGATCTAGTGAAAAATTGGGGTTTTTATGACATCTTGGGCATTAGATTCAGATATGAAAGGGTATGAGTGGCCGTGGGTGAGAAAATTTTAGGTTGGATGACATGTGGTTGTGTTGCCCGAGTGCAAAGAATATTACAACTGTACAACGTGCTTCATGCTAGTGTGTACACGTTGGGCATGTAGAGTATGTATGCTCAGTGTATAGATCATGGAAGTGCATCATTTCAAGGTTGAATCTTCATTTTTTGGAGCTTGGGATGATGCTTGATAATTACCTTGCCTTTGAGAGTCGATTGTAGGTGGAGATCTTATTCTAGGATGCTTGTTTTAAGAGACCCTTGATGGTGCATGCTAGGTCTGCAGGAATGAAAACCCATCATTTGGAACCCAAAACTTGATTTTCAAGAGCCTGTGAGCTATTGGGGACCTTGGTGAAGGTCCTGGGGGGTCAAGACCTTCATTTCTAGCTTGTTTTGGTGAGTTTTTGGCGCTCAAAAGTTGCTGCACACTGAGCTGCATGCTGGCGTGCAGGAGTGAAAACCCATTATTTGGAGCCCAAAACTTGATTTTCAAGAGCCTGAGAGCTACTAGCAACCTTGGTGAAGGTCTTGGGAGGTCCATACACTCAATTATGGCATGTTTTGGCTCATTTTTGAGGCCCATAAGTTGTACACGCTGAGCTACATGCTGGGCGTGTAGGCCTATGTGAAAGCAATATACTTAGTAAAACTAAGTGTTTTGAGCTTGGGACTGTTAGTTCTTATTGTACAATGTTGACGTAGCCTCTAGTGGATCTTGAGGGAATTTTTACTTGCTTAATTGGACTCTATTTGATGCTGTTTGTGGAGTTCTCAAGTTTCGATCATGCTGGGAAGCATTATAACTCATCTTAATTCTTGTCTGAAAGTGCTGGGCCTAGATTTTTTTTGTGGTGTTTCAATACCAACACTACCTCAGGTTTAACCTTTCATGCTTTTTGCTTTACTGATCCAAGTTTCTTATCAAGGATGATGTTATGCTGGATGATTCGAGGGTCCATTCTTGGCATATCAGTATATGACCAAGTGAATGTTTTGATATTATTCTTCAGCACTTGTGTAATATCATTGGCAAGTTTTGGGTTTATTAGAGTACTCATTTTTAATGTTTTATCTTTGCCACTAGTCATAGTGATGGGGACATCAACGAGGGGATCTTTAGTGATGTTGTCGGCTTCTAAGTCCAAAGTTTTAGTCATACCCTTGGGGTAATCTGATGTCTCTTGAGTGGATGCCACAAAATTAGCATGAGTAGATGAGTCTATATCTAAGGATTCTAGATTAATTACTTTTTTTATGGCCCCATGAAGTCCATTTATAGACAACGTTGAAAAGAGGTTCTTGCTATCCATCTACTTGTTCATGCCAATTTAAACTAGGAGCACCGTGAGTGAGATTGTCTGATGGGGGAGTTGCTATATAAACTAGCTTTGTGTAATTAATTTACGTCTTGATGAAACTATGGCATACAAGAGTATTTTAACATCATACATGGACACGTGGTAGTTTTAGGCCTTACTGGGCCATATGGTGTTCATATTTCATGTGAATACTAATGCTGTAATTTTTCCATGATTTTTTTGAATTTTCAATTCTCATACTTTTTTTTTGTATTTAATGTTTAGGAGTTAATGCATAAAAAGGAACAAAAGAAACTATCCTGAGAGCATGAAAATGAAGGTAATGTAGGAAGTAATAAAAATAAAACATCCAATGAGAAAAGCATAATGCAGCCACGTGGGATAAGTTAAAATAGGGTGAAAGGTGTATGAGAGTGTGGAGTGTGAGTTAGCATCAGAGCATGAGTAACTAGGTGTGTGACGCAGTGTGAGTTAGCGTCAGAGTGTGAGTAACTAGGTGTGTGGTGTAGCATGAGTTATAGAGGATAGCATGAGTTACAGGACATGTGTAGTAGTGTGAGCAATAGGGCAGGTAGATAACATGAGTAACAGAGTAGGGTTGATGTGAGCATCAAGATGAAGGGCAAGGGAAGCAAAGGGAAGAAGTAGGCAAGTTTGGCGTTCATGGTGGAGAGCGAAGAACTGCTCCAACGTCTTCCTCAATCCAGGATTCCTTCATGGGTCAGGACTTCATGTAGGTATGTTTTGCCCCGCTCTTGTAGCGTAGCATGAGTAACCACATAAGCTGTTAGGGTTGCTGTTTTGATAAGATTTTGGAGTGTGAAAAAGTTATGTCTTAATTTTGGTGTTGGGTCTCCTATCTTGATTTGTTTCACGTTATGTCTTGGAGTTTTGTCGTAAAATTGAGATATCTGGGGCATTATAGGACTTTTTCGGGCTTGCCATTTTTTGGAATTACTGTTTCTTTTTGGCCCCTGGTGTGAATTTCAAGGATGCAGGTGTGGTGTGATTTTGAATCACAGGGACGCGTGTGTGCCCTAGTGTGAGTTTGAATCACAGGGATGCATATATGCCCTAGTGTGAGTTTGAACTGTAGGGACATGTATATGCCCTAGCATGAGTTGCAGGGCATGCCAAAGCCTGCAAAAATTTTTGTTTTTGGATGATCAGTCAACGTGGGTTGAGTGTGAGCAACCCAGGGCATGCCCAGCATGAGCGACCTAGGGCATGCCCAGCATGAGCGACCCAAGGCACTCCTAGCATGAGCAACCCAAGGATGCCCAACATGAGAAACCCAGAGTATGAGCATGGGTGTAGGGATTGAGAGGATGTGAGTGCCTAGAGAAAAGTGATTTTTGTCATGTCTGGTTGTCAACATCCCAGAAAAGGCTGATTTTTGGCCTAGGTGTGAGCAACCCAAGAAACTATAATTTTTGGCCTAGGTGTGAGTATCCTAGAGAAAGCTGATTTTTGCTGATTTTTGTCTGGGCATGAATATCCCAGAGAAAGCTGATTTTTATGTCTAGCGAAAAACTACAATTTTTGTGTTTGGGGCTACTTCTTAGCTGCTTCTACAGCATGAGTTGTGCCATTGCATGAGTTGCAGTGTGAGCTATATTGAGAATGAATTCCCTTATCACTTTTATTACAACGTGTACTATAATGTGAATTCTCTGGAACTGGCACGTGAGTCAATGAGAAGGGAGTAAATTATACACTTGGTGTTGCTGGTTATTTGTATCTCTTTGTTTTTATTTTCTTGGGTTAGACAACGAATGTACATGTTTTTCATTTGCCATTTCTTGTTCTTTTACCATGAAATGAATTTATTAAATGTACCCTAGCAAGCGTTAAATAAACCAAATGAATACTAGTGTTCTTGTCTCATCGGGTGATGTTGTGTGTGCGTTGAATGTTATTTACTTGTTAGGTTTATTTACTTATTTATTTATTTTTTTTGTTTAGTTTATATGTTTTATATGTTTTAAGTTACTTACCTAAGGTTCTGTCTTTGTGTAGGGGACCTAAGCCTTTTCTCCTCGTGGTTGAACTTGTTGGTGTGCTATCTTGGTTTGGCCCTTTGGAACCAAACATGCCTAGTTATGACATGCGGATTGGGGTGCATGTAATATGGTTTCATCCAAATGTTGGTGCATTTTTATCATTTATTTTGTAGAATTTCAGCTTTTTCATATGGTCTCATTTGAGTTAGCAACTGACTCGTGATATTGTTGAGACCATGTTGTCTGGCTCAACATAGGGCATGTTAGCTTTTGTTGTTGACATATATGAGGGACCATATATAGTTAAGGGGGGCACTCCTGAAGGTCCTAGATCTACACGTCCTTTGACTCGTGTATGCGGATTTTCATCTTGCAGCCATTACAACAGTAATAACACACTTTTTCTAGCCTATCGTGTACATACACTATTCCAAAATCTGCCTGGAATAGTATACAGAGTAGACAAGTATGCTCTTTTTATACTTGCACTAACTTTGGTTCCTTTAGCATTATATCATTGCTTACTTATGAATACTTTTTCTTTTGCAGGCCCCATTTTTCCGAGTATGGATTGCAAGAGGATGATAGTGGACTTGCCTTAGTGCGTGCAACCTTGGAGGCATTCATGATGGGACCCACTCTTCATGCAGTGGTGCTAGATTAGACCAAGGGTGCTATTACCAATTATCCTAGGTAATTCTCTAGGAACTTTGAATGTTGTCAAGTTCGCAGCTGGCTGCATGAGGATTGGTCTCCTAATGGGCCCGTTTTTCCTCAAACAGTTGATCTTGCACCTAGTGTGCCTAGTCCATTTGCTAATGGTAAATGGTTGTGTTCTAGGCTTGGTTTTCATTTGTGTTATGTCATTGCTTATCATATTCATAATTTTTTACTCAATGTCTCTTGTGTCTTTTCTAAAATGGCCATTCCCCTTAATGAGGTTACCATCATATCCAAGCACACTGAGGCCACAATCTTTATGAAGTTTGGAGAGACAGAGGAGTCGCAACGGTGGCTGCACAAGAAGACACTTGAAAAAAACATCAGTCGTCTTACCAGTGTGGGGTTGATGGACCTATTTACTGGCTTGACTCCTAACATTCTCATGAATAAAATCGTTGCCATCGTTGACTCTTTTAACGATGATGTCTCCTATTTTACTACATGATTTCAGGGAGTTAAGGTGTCTTTCCACCTAACCGCTGAATTCTTTTTCGATATTTTCGGTGTACCAGTGGATGGTGCTAAGGTGATGGTGGATAGAGGGACTAGAGAAGGCCATGTGATTAAGGAACTTGAAGACTGGCTAGGTATACCATAGGGTCTTAAGGTCTTCAACATGCAAGTCGATACTCACTTGACGGAGGTAAATTTTCTGTACCCACTCTTTAGAGCACGAGCGTTCCCTAAGTCTCTTTCCCAAGCAAGAAGTCTTGGGATTGATTTTGCATGTGTTATGCACTCAGTCTTGGAGACTATTATGTAGTACAATTATTTGATTTCCATGGAGAGATCATTAGGCTATGTTCCAATGTTGATGCTAAATCCCACTTTACCTTTGCCTTTTTCACGGGCTATCTTTGTAGGTTTGCTGAGTTATTAGTGGTCTATGGGGATAACCATTATGTGTTAAGAGATCATTCAAAATTTTCTCACCCCTAGATCTGTCATCTATTTAACACCACTAGATCCCAAGATCCACTTGAAGGCATCGAAGAATCAATCCCAGTCACAACAGGGGGTGCAGCCAGTCATTCCCACCATTCACGTGATAGCTTGGGGTTGGAACAACCTAAACTACACACAACTATTAGGAGAGCTGAGTGCTTGATTCAGGAGACTTTCAGGAAAGCCAAGGCTAAGGTGAAAAGGGTTGAGTATTCGAGAGAACCTGCTATGGAGGCGAGATTGCCAAGGGCAAAGACGACTTGATTCATCTTGCTAGGAGCAAGTAAGTAGTTTTTTTTTTGCTTTAGGTGTTTTTATTAATTTTTGAATTTATCTGCTTACTTAAATATGCATACCTATTATGTCATGCTAACTTTAGATTTATTGGTGTTAACAGAGGGTACCCCTGAGAGGGAAAAGGAAGAATTACCTCTAATGGGTGAGCCTGAAGCAATTATCACTGGGTGTGATGAAGAGGAAGAAACAAGGGAAGAAGCAGCAGTTGAGGCTATTCCCATCTTACGGGAAGAGGATGAAATAGATACCATGGGAGTGAGACTTGCTGAGTCTTTAGATGCCCTTAAGCATTCAAGCGAGGAGAACGGTATTTTTGATGGTTTCTTTGATGGGTCTCTACACCTTGGTGATCTACCTGAGCTGATCAGCAAAGGGCCGCTTGGTATGTTTTGTTAGTTTGATATGCATTTTGTACTTCTTAGCTTTGTACATTGTTTTGATTATCATGAATTTTCCTAACATCAGACATGGATGCTGAAGTGCCTGAAGCATATGCATCTCAGGATGATGTGTTGGAGTTATAGGCCCTAGTTGAGGTGCCTTCCCATGTAGATTCAACATCCACTGGTCAATTGAGGTTGTGGCCTGAGATGCCCAATAAAGTAGACTTTGTTACTGGCATCGTCAATGATGTTGTTGCTCGTCTGCAATAGGCTCATCCTGAATTAGCCTGAGTTCATTATGCTTTTGTCTCTATTGGTGATCTCTTATTAGCTCATATGTGTAATGTTTGTACTTGTAGGTGCGAAGCTTCAATGGAGTCCTTCCAAGGCTACCCATATTGATGGTCTCTCAGAATTACCCAAAGATATTGAGTAGATCCCAAGAGGTATTTATGATGCTATTTTGGGTTGTGTTGTTTTGAATGCTAAGTCACTCTAGATCTACAGACACTCAATTGAACACTTATGGCTTGAAATTCAATCATTGAAAGAAAATAAGATGAAGGGGATAGAGGAGAGGAATGACTAGCAGGCCCATTATGATTTTGCCTCTGCTAGATTGGCCGGTGATAGTACCTAGCATACATCCAAGATTACCTATGCACATTATTGGACAAGCTTGAATAGCAAGGTGCAGGCAATTCAGAATCTAGCTGAACAGAGGGCCCAGATGGATTTGTTGAATAAGAAGTGCTATGACTAGAAGTCCTTTGCATACAAGGTATGTAAATAGGGCCAGGATTAGAAATACCATAAGCACCAATACAAAAAGTGGCTGAAGGAGGAATCAGTTGAAGATCACCAGTTGGAGATGTTTGTGGAGGGGTTAGGCTTGCACTCTTCCTATGAGACATTTGTTGAGTGTACAGAAGTGGAGGGGTCTCCTGAGAGATCCATTACCACTGCCTCTAGGAAAGCTTCAACAAGCATGTTTTCTCTTGAGCACCCTTCCTAGTCTTCAATGGACAAGGGAAAAACCTTGGCCAATATCAACCTTGGACATGAGAAAAACTGGGCATGCATGCCCAAAGAAGAGATTCGATAGTGCCTGGAAGCTAATCTTAGGCCTTCCTCACCTGTGAGTGTTTTAATTTTGTATCATTTTATTGCTTTTTAATCATCCTTTTCTTTTTAGTATTTTAATCTTTTAATCTATTTGTTTGTGGTTACTTATTTTGTTGCTTTTTTTGTTTTTTATTTTTATAGAGACATGGTGATGAGGTTGGCCCTAGTGGGATGGGAGCTGATGACGTAGAGGAGTTTGGGAGCTAGTCGCCTATGAATACTAATGCATAATTTGGCTTGTTAGTCTTGTCAGTCTTTTCATTTTGTTTTTAGGCTTGTTATTTTGTTTTTGGAATCTATGAGGATAGATGTAACATGGTCATGGTGTAATATGTCATCTTTCCTATTCCCATGCTAACACTTTTTTTTGTTTTTCCAAGTTTATTTGTGAACGTAAGTGTAAACTGGAATCATGTCTAGTAAACATAAAATAAACGGAAATTGTAATTTGCAAAATGTAAACGATAATGACAACAAGATTTTGGTAGTCTGATAATGTACTATGCTCTATTTTAAGGCCATTTCAGGCCACACATATTAGTTTAAAGTCATGATGGACTATTGCATCTTTGTCAAAGAAAGGGAGGAGACCATAGTTGTTTCAATGAATTTAAAAGAACTGAAAATCTCTGACCATGGCTAGTTTAATGTCATTGCGGACATTTGGTAGTTTAACGTCATTCTAGACGTATAATGGTTTGTATTAGTTTTTGATTTGTTTCTTTAATTTTCAAAACTTTTTGTGAAGGGTGGGATGTGTAGGCATAATCTTGTACTCACCATCCCTCTTGCTGGTTATGTCAAAGGGTAGTTCTGACCAAGGGACATCCACAGGAATGGCTCATATGTCTGCATCTTCTGATGTTTCTTCTATTTTAGGGAGGTCACAAGTTGGAGATTGACCAATGTCTAGGATTTCACTAGCAGTGTCTTTCTTAGGTTTAGAGAGTTCAACCTGTGACCCTTGGTTCATTCCCACATGTGAGAAGGTAAGTGATGTTGCTGAATCCCCGTGTATGATGATTTCACCGCTCTCATAAGGTAGGTGAATTTCTTGATGGATCGGTGATGATATAATATTTAGTTGAGCTAACCAAGGCCATCCCAAAATAAGATCCAACCCCGACATCTCATCAATGACTACAAATTTGGCTGATGTGGGGAACCGGTCCCCCGCTATGAAATCCAAGGTAATCATGCCTTTTACCACGACACAGGAATCACTGAAAGATTTCAAGAATGATTTTGTTGTTGGTCATATTTTTCCATGAGGCCTATTTGTTCAATGACAAGAAAAGGTATTACATTTTTTGCACTCCATCATCAACATGTACCCTATGTATCTTAAATTGGTTAGTTTGTATCGTTATAAACATAGGGGAAGTAGTGAACTCTCCTATTTTTTCGTCTCGTTTAATGTCATTGGCATGAAATCCAAGAGATGTGGTTCTCAATTCTTGATGTGGAGACAACATAACATAAATGGATGGTTCATTTGCAAGAAGTTCTTCACTAAGAGGGATTGAAGTCAACATACACACTAGAGCTTCCCGATGTACCAAGGAGGTCATCACAATGTCATGTAGGCTTAGAGATATGTTATTTTGTTTTAAGGCCTATGTAACCTAGGTCAGGGCATTGGCCAAGTCTTTGCTATTTGGAATTTTTTTATCAGTTGAGAATTGATCTGTTTGACCCCACATTTATATCTCTCACAGAAGATTTTTTGTGTTTTTAACTGTAGCTATTAGGTTTGGGATATTGGGCATTCCTGAGTTTTTGTCTTGATGACTCGTGCTAGGCTGATCAGTAATTGGGACCATAGGGATAGCATTCAGTGGTGTGAGTTTTGGTGGTCCTAACTCATGACCATGACATTCTTTGGCCAAACATTCCCTGGTCAGTCTATTAGCGAGGTGTTCTTGTGAGGATTGCAAGGGAATTGTTGGGGGTCACACATCAGGGTGTTTTAGGACTCAGATTACAAATGGGGTGGGTCGAGTTTGTGATGGCACATTTGCTATTGCAACCGCAGGATGTACTTGGATGATGAATGATTTTCATGGCATAGAAGATGTGTGTGTGGAAAAAGGAGTTTATGGAGGTGTTAGCGTAGACATAGTTTCAGCAGGCACATGAATTACAAAAGGCCTTCATGGGATGTCTTGTTTACTGCCGACATGGATGATATTAATCACATAGGATGGCTCTTTGGTGTTAAGAGGATTTTTATAGACCCCCATAGAATAATTTTGAGGTCTTACTGGGTTGGCTTTGTCAAAGACTATCTCACATCTATTAATCATACGTTGCATGTCTTATTTTAGGGTAAAGAAATAGTCAATTCCATGCCCACATCGTTGGTGATACTCACAGAATCTGTCTAACCTAAAACCCCTTGGGACAGGGGGTTCATCAGCTATTGCCAACGTTGGGTTTTTAATCAACTCACAGTATCGGTCATGTCTTTGAGATGCTACAAGAGACATTTGCTTATGTTGAATCAACCTAGCCTTTAGAAGTTGGTCCAGTAGTTGTGAAGGTTTCATGGGTAAGGGAGTGTACTGGGTAGGGTCTTTTTGTTCGAAGGTATAGGTATGACCTGTGTTAGCAATTTCGGCAGAGGAGGATTCAGGTGTAGGTGCAGGAGCAGTTCTTTCATGACTAGTGGGGGCAGCGGGTTGTTTCCCTTTTTGCACTACATTTTTGGGTTGAAATGTCTCTGCCACTGCTGCAACTGTTGCTTTAGACTTGCCTTTATCTTTCTTTTTATGTTGGCTTTTGAAAGTTAAGTAAGCTGGGTTATGACTTGTTTGTGACACCTATTCTATGTTTTTGATTTGGACAAACACCTGGCTCAAAGTACGAGCATTCAGATAATAGAGTTTTGACTTAACAAAATCATTCACAGCACTCTTGAGGATTGTAAGTAAATATGTTTCCAGGATAGGCTCGTGAAGTTCGTTAAGGGCAGCGCTCCATCTTTAGATGAATTTTTGTACTGGCTCTAATGACACTTGTTTTATTTAGATTAGAATGTCTAGCATGGCTTTAGGCTTTAGGTTATACTTAAAACGGGTAACAAATCAATGTAACAGATCCTCTAAAGAGGATATGAAGTTACACGGTAGGGCTTAGTACCAATCTAGGGCTTTTTCAGTTAAGGACATGGCAAACATGCGTAGGATTGCATGAGGCCAAGCTTGAAGTAATAGACACTCTAATCAGAATGTCACTAAGTAAGCATTTGGATCTCCCTCTCCATTATACTTGGTCAGTTGCGGCAGTGAAATTCCTTTTGCTAAAGTCAATGGTGGCACTAAGGAACTAATTGGACCATCTTGATAGAAGTCCAACTCCTTGACTTCTTCAATGTTTGTGGTTTTAAGGTGTTTTACCTCATCAATTAATGCTTACATCATTTTTCTAGAATCTACCCATTCTTGAGCACTAGGTGGACTGGCTAGTTGGTTAGATTGCACATGGTGATAGTTAGATTGTTGTATGATCTATGGGAAAGATGACTGCAGGGTTGTTGATGGTTGTATTTTGGAGACATTCATAGATGGGATTGCAACAGGTGGTATATTGTAGTGTGTAGGTTGATGTTGTTGAATGACAGGTGCAGGCCACTCTCTAGTTACAAGTTGTAAGGGAACACCCTGAACCTATTGAGTTGAAGTAGTGAAGGGCATTCCTTGGATTTGCACTTGTGGTATGTGACATGTGGATGCAGAAGTGGGTATCATGGATGGCATCCCAATTATTTGGGGTTGGAAGGTTGCTCTGATATTAGCTTGAGATGGGAGTTGTTGGGATTGTCCTTGTGTAAGGGAGGGTAAAGAGGTAACTGGAGGAATAATAGGGATGGGCATATTGAATTGGGTGTTGGTTGTAGAGAAAGCAAGAGTGGGGGTGGGTGCTTCTAGTTGAGAGACATGTGCTTGAATGTTTGTAAATGCATGAAGTGGCATAGTCTCTCCCATAAAAGGGTGAAATAATGGATTTCCATAAGTATGAGGACTGAGAGTGTGATACGAATCCCCATGTTCGGATTGAGCTGCGAAATCATCTTTCTCATCTCTGTTTTGAGGCTCTATGGTGGGTTGTCGCAAGGTTTGATTCCTTGCCATGAGGAGCTGGGATATGAGTTCGTGATGGGATTCAGAGAGGGGAGTCACATCATATGCTAAAGGGATAAAGTTGTGGCCTCCCTTATAGATGAGTTCATAATGTCGTTTTGCTTCCATTTCTGTGCGATTAATGGGAAGGTTAGCTTGGATCTTTATGCAGATGAAGTTGTATTGTTTCGGGGTGAGAATTGTATAGGTGGAGTCCTTGCCTTGTAACCTAAGTAAATGATGATTTGGCCCTTGAGGTTTCATCTCTCCAATGGAGACTATCGCTTTAGTTGTGGTCACAAGATTTGAGATTTCAGCATTAAGGTCAGAAACGGGCAATGTTGTTTTGATCTGAGAAGATTCCATGTGTGTAAATGAGCTTGAGCAAGCTAGGCGTATGTAGGCTGAGCTTGAGCAAGCTAGGCAGCGTGTGAAACTATGTAGTGTGTGCAAATATAGCATAACAGGTAGTGTGGCTGATAGGGAGTGTAATTAATCTCGATGTGTTCAACGTAACTTACAAGCAGCATGTGCAAGCTAGCGTGACCTAGCAGCGTATGCAAGCCAGCATGACCTAGCAGTGTGTGCAAGCTAGCATGACCTAGCAGCGTGTGCAAGTCAGCATTACCTAGCAACGTATGCAAGCCAACGTGATGTACAAGTAGCATGTGCAATCCAGCGTGACCTAGAAGTGTATGCAAACCAGCGTCACCAAGCAACGTGTGCAAGCCAGTGTGACCTAGTAGCATGTGCAAGTCAATGTGACTGACAGCGGTTAATGTGAGTAGCTTAACCTGGGCTTTAGTTTTCAATAGTTGATCTATGTGACATTTAATAGGAACTGTGATAAGCATTTTGATTAAATAGAAAACAAGTTGGGCCTCCTTCTGGTGCCAATTTCTGTATTGTCCGAAATCGTCGGCGTAAGGCTGGAGAAAAAAATGGATGCTGAAAGATCTCTAGAGAGACATAGATGATCCTACCTTTGCATGAGGGAAAGCTGGAAAAATGAAGGCAAAGTGTCTAAGATGATTTGCATGCAGATCAACCAAAGATAATGAACCAAAAAGGAAAAATAGAAGGAAAAAATGAAACTGTATTGTATTAATTGACAAAATGTGCATCGGTCAAAACGTAGTTGTGAGCCTAGATTGCAAGTCAGACGTTAAGCTGTGATGTGTGGTGTTTGCAGGCACTAGGGATCACGTGCGTATAGGCTCAAGATTGCTAGTTTTCCCTTCCAAATTTTTGCCAACCCCATTTATGTTAATGAACAGGGTATAAATTTTGCTAGGCTCAGGAGCAGGGTTCATGAATGAGATCAACAGCTGTAAGATCCACGAAAAATAGATCGCGTGACAAGTGTACATAGGCAGACTACATTCTAGACTGGATGCACTGTATCTTACAATTGCAAGCTAGCTTACATACATGGAAGTAGTGTAAGAGCTTGATAAGCTCATAGATGGTGAGGCTTACAATGAAAATTTACGATGGATTCCAAGAAGGATTGACTCTCCCTCAGTTGAAACTTTATGGTCCTTTGAATCGACTGCTATAGGATCTCGATTTGAGTGGTTTGATGGCCATTTGAGGCATCTATACTGCATTGGGGCTCCTAGCATGAGTTGATTTGGTCCTAGTGTGTCCTCAATGTGCATTTGGAGTGCTTTTTTTTGGGAATGAAGAATACTCACACTGATGAATAGTGCTCACATTTGACTCATGCTATGATGTGAGCAAGCTGGAATGGTTCATTTCATACCAAATATTGATTTTTGAGACTTGTTTTTCAAGTGTAACTGCTGCTTGGCCTTGGGGGAAATATGCATGCAGAGTCTGAGCCTATTTGTGCCTTGATCTGGGTCATTTTTGGCAGCTCATGCTGCCAACGTGACCTCGACATGACCCCCACGTGACCTTAGCGTGACCAAGCCAAAATGTCATGTTTCATGCTTGAATTTTGATTTTCTAGAGCCTGTGAACAAGTAGAACTATTTCCTGTCCTTGGGGGTTGAGTTGATGCTGAAAATTATGCTTGGGACTACTTGATTTGACTTGTTTTTATTTGGTCACGCTGGGCTCACATTGTCAATGTGACCCCAGTGTGACTTGGGCATGAGTAACTAAATCATGTGATTTTTAGCTTAATTTTCAAGGTTCTGGATGCCAAGAGATGCAATGATCATTAGTGAAACTTGAGGGGAGTCTATGTGCTCGAATTCAGACTATTTGGACTCGATTTTAAGGCTCTAAAAGTTGGTCATGTTGTATTCACGCTATACTTACACTGGGCAACATGACCTCAGCGTGAGTAGCAAGATTTGTGCGATTCTAACTTGAAATCTTGGGTTCTAGATGCTGAAACTTGGAGTAGTCATCAGTGGCCCTTGAAGGGGCCTTGCCCATTAAAATTAGGACCATTTTAACCTGATTTGAAATTTTTCAGAGTTGGTCACGTTAAGGGCAAGCTAGCTTGACAACATGAGCAAGCTAGCTTGAATAAGTTGGCTTGAGCAAGTTGAGTGTGGGCAAGCTAGCTTGAGCAGTTGAGTGAGAGTTTCATGCCTTAGTCAAATTTTTTCCTCCCAAAACTCAAGAGGATCTGAATTATTCTCATTTCAAATTGTTGAGTTGAAATTTTATGGTGTTTCATACACATAGGCACATCCCCCCACAATTGAGAGCATACCTCCGGTTGTGGAAAAGAGAAAGGATTTGGTTGACGTGGACTCATGGTGGAATGTAGGTGTGTTGGGAAAGGTTAGGTAGAATAAATGGCAAGAACTCCCCTCAATTTGGACTCCAAATGACAAGATTTGCAAAGTGCGGTGGGTGTATATATAGGGGTTAGGTGATGCATCGACAAGGCCACATATACACAGCCATGTATACGTGGCCACGTATACGCAGTCACGTATACGCAGTCACTACGTTGATGGGGCCCCATCGAAGCAAGGGTGTTCACCCGTTGACTAGAGTTGACCAATCTAGAAAAAGCCCAAAATGAGAAATTTGAAATGCCAAAGTGGGGTAGTTGAAGCACGTGAGAGGCCCAGACATGGCTAAGGACATGAGGAGGGTAATTAAGCTTCAAAAAGAGACAAGAATTAGGAGAATGAGATGCAAAAAGAACTCCGTGGGAATAAATCGAGCGATGGGACCTAAAAACGAGTCAACCACAAAATCCATAGGGTGGGAGGCTTAACAAGAGGGACCAAGGAGATGTAGGTGGATCCTCCCCATAGTAGGCCATAGGCTTAGTAGCCCCTACATAGCCCTCAACACTAGGGTTCGTGGGCCTCGGGGCCAAGAAATGGTGTTTGCCAGGTTAGACTCCTACCCAAGAGACCCCGCCAAGGCATGGAAAGCCACAGAAATCATGATGAACCTTCATGACATAAGACCAGTAGTGAGTTGAGGGATGGAGAGAACTAGGTAAAGAGAGAGAGACAAGAGGATAGTATTCCAATCATTTGTCACATGAAACCCCATGTATAGACATGGTTAAGTGACCTGGTAGTACCATTCTTGAGGTCAAACCCAAAACCATCCACATGCAGTGATATTGTAGCAATAGAAGAAGTCCCGACCATCTCCCAAGGAAGCAAGAATGACCCCACAGAGAACCACCACTCCAAAAAATGTGAGAGGAAGGAAGTGGAATGCGACAAAGTTAGAGGGGACCAAGGAAGTTCCATACTAGCACGGTGGCTTGTTAGAGGCAGTCTACGGGGTGTGCTTTGAATTCCCATGTACTGATTTTTTTTCTTTTTCAAGGGAACCACACCATGAAAAGACCCATGCATGTTCACATGCATTCAACCAAGGGATGTGCTTTGAATCCTCTCTTTTTTTTTGTTTTTTTCTTGAATTTTTCGGTGAGGACCACATCATGCAAGGTCAAACTGCCTAGAAGCTTCCATGAAGAGAAGGACGTGGAGTGGTAGGAAATCCGTAAGGACATACCAACAACCTCAAAGGGCATAATAGAGAAAAGAATAATGCATTCCCCTTGAAGTCACACCTGATTCAAACCATTGGATCATCCCCAAGTCTAGGAACCGCACAAGTCACACATCAATTAAAATGTTGTTAAGTGAAGGGGTTGCATGTTCTCAACCAAAGGAAAACTATGGAGTGGGTGAATGGGTGGATGATGTGAACTCACTTCCAATTTTATGAGTGGAAAGTAGATGTAAAGTCCAAAAAGAACCATGCGAGGATGGAAACTAGACAACTAGGCAGACTAGTGCATAGTACCTATTACAATGAAAACCATCTGCGCCAGACATCTAAAGACAACAAAACAAAAAATTAGCAATTATGTGAAAAATGAAACATACATAAAGAAATGAGAAATAAGTAAAGAAAGGAAAAAATGTACAAAGAATTTGCAAATGTAGAAATGATGGTGAAAAAAAAAGAGTGTAAAACAAAAAATATAAAATAAGAAAGTGTAAAAAAAATGAAAAAACAGTGAGGGGTGTAGTGGAATGGGTTAGCAGGGAGGATGGTCTCCCCCATGACTAGGTGGAAAGGAGGAGACACAAAAAATGGAGCGTGGCTAACCTGGAGATGACGAGGTGGTTACACTAGTTGAGTGGAGTTCACGGAAAGGTTTCAGTTGTTGGTGGTTGACTAACTATGTTCTGGTGGGGTCCTCAGGTTTTTGGATGAGCAAGGCCCTGGATGGGAAGGTTTTGGAGACAATGTAAGGTCCCTCCCATAGGGTTTGAAACTTAGTCAGTTGGGATACGTGTGAGGGGTTCCAATATAGCACTTTGTCCCCACATCTAAACGAGACTTTCTAGATCCTAAGATCATGTCATTTTTTGTTGTAGGCCTTCTGGATCTCATTGGAGGATAGGACCACTAGTTGGTTCTCATTTAGCACACTTAAATTGATCAGTCGTTCACATTGTGCTAGCGGGAGGTCAAGGCCTAAGTCACTAGTGGTGGATAGTGTGCAGAGTTTGGCTTGAATTGGAAGTGTTGGAAACTTTCTGTACACTAACTCATAGGGAGATTACCCTACAATAATTTTCCAAGTGAAGCGATAGGCCCATGGGGCATCGTTAAGCTTAGTGCTCGAATCCCTCCTATATTTGCTGATGGTTTGGATAAGGATCTTGGTGATCTCCCTATTGGTGACTTTGGCCTATGTGTTAGGGAGTTGTAAATTTATGTGTTACCCCTAAGTGTTGCATGAGTTTCCAATAAGTGACACCCATAAAATGAGTTCCATTATCATAAATGAGTGCACGTGGCACTCCAAACCTATTAATGATTTGTTGTTGGACAAATCATGCAGCAGTGTTGGAAGAATAGTCGACAACAATTTCTGCTTCTACCCACTTTGTACAGTAGTCCACAGGTACGATGATGTATGCCTTTCCATTTGATAGGGGTGTGATGGGTCCCATGAAGTCAATACCTCAAATGTCGAAGGGCTCCAGTGGTTGGATCCACTGTTGAGGTTCCTCCAACCATGCTGTCATCTGAATATCCCTTTGGCATTGTTCATAGGAGTGGGTGAACCATTGTGTGTCCCTAAAGATAGTGGGCTAGTAATACCTTGTAAGTAGGATCTTAATGGAAGTGGAGCGTCTAGCATAGTGGCCACCACAAGGGCCCTCATGAGCATCTTGGAGGATGCACAAAATATCACCATTAGGGATGCACCATCAAACCAAGCCATCTGTGCACACCTTGTAAAGATGACCATTGATCTCCATGAAATGCTTGGACTTATGGAGAAATTACTGTTTCTGCTGATGGTTCCACTCCTTTGGAAACTCTTGAGTGGTGAGGTAGGTGAGGATGTGGTTGAACCAAGGGGATTACTTGGGCACTTGCAGATCAACAACAACGGTGAAGAGGAGTTCATCTAGAAATTGGTTAGATAAGGGCTCCTCCTCTTCTACGTCATTGCATCGCAACCGAGACAAGTGGTCAGTGACCACATTCTTGGTCACCTTTCAGTCTACCATGGTAAGATCAAAATCCTGAAGAATCACTAGCCATCAGATTATGCGAGGGCTCACCATTGGTTTATTCATTAGGAACCAGATAGCACTATGGTCAGTATGCACAAACACCTTGTATCCGAGCACATAGTGCTGGAATTTGTCCAAGGTGAACACCACCACCATCAACTCCTTTTCGGTGGTGGTGTAGTTCAATTGAGCACCCACAATGCTACGGCTTTCACAGTGTTTATAGTAAGGGTGTTTCTATTCATCACACTATGTAAGCATGGCTCCCAAGGTGTAGTTATATGCATCTTTCATAATGTGAAAGGGTTTGGACCAATTAGGGGCTCATAGAACTAGATTTTCTACGATTTTCTATTTCAGCACTTGCAATGCAGACTCGCACTCCTTGGTCTAGATGAATGGAGCATCCTTCTTTGTCAGCTCTACCAACTACTTGGCGATCTTTGAGAATTTTTCAATGAATCGCCGGTAGTAACCAGTGTGTCCAAGGAATGACCAAACATCTTTGACAGTACTTGCTTGGAAGGTGATTCCTTGGATGACCTTGAACTTTTCAGGATTGACATTGATCCCTATTTGTGAGATGCGATGCCCCAACACAATGCCCTCTTAGACCATCAAATGTCTCATATGCCAATTGAGCCATAGATTCATGTCTACACACCATTTGAGAACCTGATCTAGATATTCCAAGGCTTGCTTGAACGTGGCCCCTTAGGTGGAAAAGTCATCCATGAAGACTTCCACCCCATTGCCTATTTGTTGCTGGAAGATGCTTAGGACAAGGCATTGGAATGTAGCAAGCACATTGCATAGGCCAAAGAGCATCTTCTTGTATGCAAAAGTCCCCCATGGACTCATGAAAGTAGTTTTGGCCTGATCCTCTAGTGCTATTTGGATTTGGTTATAACCACTATAACCATTGAAAAAGCTGTAGTAGTAGTGCCCTACTATTGTGTCCAACACTTGGTCCACAAATGGGAGTGGGAAGTGGTCCTTGAAGGTCACCATATTGAGTAACCAGAAATTAATACAAACCCTCCACTTGCCACCTTTCTTGGGCATGATAACGAGTGGGCTAACCCATTCACTATCGGTGACAGAATAGATGAATCCCCCCTTTAGTAATTTTTCGATTTCATCTTTTACGACATGCTTCAATTTGGGATTCAACCATCTTTGTGGCTGTTGTTGTGGCTTCATTGAAGGGTCTAGATAGATCTGATGCTGGCAGAACCTGGGATCAACTCCAGTCAACTCAAGATATGACCATGCGATTGTAGCAACCCATCTTTTTACCACCTCTAGCAACTTCTTCTTCTATTCTGGAGGAAGGGTGGCACTAATGATTACCAGCTTTCCATTTTGTAAAAATGCATACATTAAGTGAGCCGGTAAAGACTTTAACTCAAGGGGCTCTTTTTTGAAGCTCTCAGGGATTTCTAGCTTCCCCTAGTCATCTTGGTCATCCATAGTGGAGACCTATTGATGAATCTCTTCCATTTCATCTCTGCTATCAATGTAGGCTTGTACAATCCCCTTTGATGGTTCCATGCATAATGTGCTGCTAGCAGGATTAGCTATTAGCCACTGGGTTCCCTCTTGGTTAGTGGCTGATGCGTATAGGCACTATTGAATAGGTGATTCCTCAGTACATGGACTGCATGCTTGAATGGATATCCACTTAGTGGACCATAATTTCTGCATACAATTACACCCTAAGTCACTATATGCAATGCATGGAATATGTTTTTTCTCGATCTTCCCAAAAGGATTTTCCTTTGAAATTTCAAGGGATAGATCGTGGAAGCCTAGTCATGCATCCACCATGCTTAGCCAGGCCCTTCCCATGATGATTGGGAAGTTCCCCTTGTAGTTCTATACACAGATGACCAAGAATTCAGTAGGGTAGGACCACCCAAAAATGGTGCTCATAATGTCCTCCACCAATCCTAAGGGAATGGTGATGGACTAGTCTGCTAACTCAAGCTAGATGTTGCTTTGCTTTAGCAAGGGTAGGTTCTAGTTCTTGTCAATATCATGAGAAATCAAATTAACCCCTGACCCTGAGTCCAGAAGAGCTTTGCATGGATCGTTCCCTGCCACCTGAAGATACATGAGGGGGCTTCCTGGATCAGTCAATTCTTGGGGAAGATGACCTGCTTTGATCCAGTCGGTTACGACATGTGTGAGCATGACCATCTAGACATTGGAGTGTTGTTGTTGTTGACTTTGAGGCTACTCAAGTGGTGGAGTAGTGGAGGCTCTTGTAGGTTCAAAGGAACTGGCCACAAGTGTATGCGAGGGTATGTTCAAATTATTGGACCGAAAAAAGGGGCGTTTCCGTGGCTTGGGTTCCGGTCCATTTGGCTGAGGAGCCAGTTGCAAGTTGACAACCATCGTAGCGTTTCATTGTTGCGGTTGTGGTGGTACCTCTCCCTACATCAGAGGTGCAGGCGGCAAATGAGTGGGGTGTTGTGGAGGAGTGGTAGAAGAAGGTAATGGAGGATAGAAGAGATGTGGGTTTTACCCCTAGGGTTATGGATATTGAGGTCGAAAATACTCCGTAGGGTGGTAATGACTTTGAAAGGCTGCATGGCTGGAAAATTCCCGTGGAGAGACTGGTTGCTGAATGTAGTAACCATAAGGATCTGGCTATTTGTAAGGGTACTGCTACCTTGGAGGTGGCATCCCCCATGTTTGTGAATGCTACCATTGTTGGAAGTATTCGTATGGTTGCGGTGGTGCTTCACTTGGATAGTATCCTTGCTGCTGCTGGTGGAACCACCTGGGATTACCTTGTGGATAAGGAAAACTTCGGGGTGTTTTCCACTATGCCAAGTGAGGATTCAATGCGTACATCCCAGACTCTTGAAGGTGTGACACCACCAGGAAATATCCCTTAGGATGTTCATATTAGCATATGCCACATTCATCGTCCTCCTTGGTGTCAAAGTCTACAACCTCCTATTCTATAGCAACCTTGCCCTTACCCTTATGTTGGGCACGTTCAGCTTCCTTCTTCTTGCACTGATTTTGATCATTACCTTGTTCTCTATATTCCTCTGTGATTTTCAGCACTCTTTGGACTCTTTCATCCAAGGAGTCCCACATCTTATCCACCTTTGCCGATATTTCAAATGCAAAATTTTGTAATGGAAAGGTCTTTCGGTTCACCACTTCTTCTAGTGGTGATTCATCATCTTCATCATAGAAATGGAATTTTCCTTTTTTGAGGGAAGGATCCCAATTGAATTCTTCTACACTCTCCTTTTTTCTAAGTTCTCCTTCCTCCTTAGCCATCTATTCAATGAGGCATTGCAATTGATGGGCCCTTAGATCTAATAGTCATCCCTGGGAGGTCATGCCAAGGGTCTTTTGCATTTCAAAATAGAGCCCATGATGTCGTGAAGCTATGCCCGTTGAGAGTAACCATGGCTTGGGCATTGATGCAACAATGAGTAGTACCTGCTCATGGTAGCATCCAAGGGTTCATGATTCCCTTTTTTCTAGCCTTGGATCTACCATCTCAGGTTCACCACTCTAGAGTATGTTTGATACTTTTCATTGAAAATTTCAAGCATCGTACTCCATCTTCTGATTGATTCTGGCTCCAAGGACCGGTACCAACTTTCAGCTTCTTTGATGAGTGTGCGAGGAAACAACTTCAGCTTCTACCAATCATTGTCAAGGTTCTGCAGGGTGTAGGTGTCATGGAACATTTGCAGGTGAGTTTGCGGATCACAGTTGTATCAACCCTCAAATCTAGGGATGTTTTTCATATCAATGTGTTTGATCCGACTGTCCTTTATGTGTCTACTAGGGATTTGAACTACCTTAGCAAATTGGAGCATACTCTAGGTAGCCAACAATGGCTCATCTGAATCATAGTCTTGTTGGGGAGCATGATGTCTGTGACAATTCTGGCTATCCCTCCTTTCATGCTGGCAAGCATCACACGATTTTTGTCATGTTTCCTCATGTTTCTCCTTCCAAACCTTTTTTCCACCATCCTTTTGCTTCCTCCTACCTCGGTTATGATTAGAGCTTGAGCTAGATGAAGGAGAAGGAGAGTGAGAGGATGGAGAAGAAGGAGAGGGATCTCTACCTCTACCCTGATGATGGTCCCAATCATCCCATTCATCTTTGCTATGTGATCCTCCATCCCTTTGGGGATCTTGGCCACCTAGATGCTTCGATTGGATCATGGGTTGGAGGACCTTCTACCCCAGGGAAAGTTTGGTTGAATGGGTATCATGAAATATGGAATCCCCATCGTCTTGTAGCCCTTGCAAGAATAAGGGGTTATTGAATTGTTTCCTCTTCAGCTATTCATATCTTTCTACCTGCTGCTAATCTCTTGCTCATTGAGCCTCAGTGGGACGATAGTCCCAGTAGTCATGGTCCTCCATGACATACTTTTCTTCAAGGCTTTAGATGCCCAATCTGCCAAGATTGTGAAAGAGCATCGTGCGAGCCGATCAGTCGAGAGGGTGTACAATATTTCCCTCCATGTCCAACCATCGTAGATGCTCATCCTGATGTAGGATGAACATGAAATCAAGGACATACTCATCAGGATGCTTGTACACCACCCGACACTCCTGTGGAACTGGTGGGGTGGATATCTCCTTCCTGCGAGAAGACATATTGGACGTTAGATGGTCCATGTAATAGATGTACCTTACTACTAACTTTAATCCTCCTAGCATGTGTAAATATTTCTATCCTGGGTCTGTTCCAATGACTTGAATGATAATTTCATGAAGGTTAGATGATGCATGTAAGACTTAACAATCCCCAAAAATGACACCAATGATGAGCGGCTAGGTACCCCTACACCCAACCATGCAAATCACGGGTGTTGACACGCGACTTAGTCAAATTTCATAGACTGTAAGAACTTAACATACACCAGACTCTAACCAGTGAAACCTTGGGTTATAATGGTGGTTGTCCTCCTAATCTCACTTGTCAGGTTCCAATTACGATGGTTAAGTGAGATTAAGGCTAATTATTTTTATAGCTTTTTGCATATCTTTTGGCAGCTAATTTAAGGTATGAAAAGTAAGGAATAAACTATTATCTAATCTATAATTATCCTAGCTTATACTTTAACTATTCCTAGCACAAGTATCTAATCCCATCTTCCGAACACGTTCTGAGAATCTCTTAACACTTCTGGGTTACCAAACATTAAGCATCACTAGGTTTACCAAGTATTTGATTTACGTTCGAGATGGTCATACTTATGGCCTTTACTAACTACGAACAAGAGATAGCGATTAAGATAACAATAATAGAAACTTAAGTAATTAACATGTAACTAAAAAAGCATAAACATATTAAACTATTAAATGCATAAAATAGCTAAGTCCAAATGCTGCAAGGAATGCTTGAATAGTTCATCTTTATTGCCATCACGCCAATGGGCTCAAATACATCAATGCTTGAATAAAGAGCCAATCAGTTTTCTTACACCTGCTGTGGGCACTTGGAAAATATTCTATCTCTTGCAGGAAAAAACTACAAGAGCTTCGCTACAACTAACTAAAAGATGCCTAAATGAGGTGGAAGGCCCTCTTATTTATAGGCCGAGATAGGCAGTTGCGTAAACAGGGCCACGTTGATGTAGGAAGGCTACATCGATGGGCCCGCATTGACGCGGCCACATATACATGGCCGTGTATACGTGGCCCAGTCGACATAGTGACTAAATGACACTTCATCAAAAGTTTATTGAGTCCCCTTGAAGTCACACCTGTTCAAACCTTTAAATCCTTTCCAAATTTGGAAACTACCAAGGTCACAAGTTTGTTAAAGTTTTATTAATGAAAAAGGGACCTAATACTTCTAGAATAAGAAAAACCATAGAGTCTGTAGATGGATGGATGTTGTCGACTCACTACCTTTTTCATGAAATTGAAACCATATCCTAGTTATCAGTAACAAAATTCAAAGCTATAATCTAGACACTAATAATCAAATAACAAGATAGAACATGCCCTCATCAAACAAACTACACTATACCTAGTTGGTAATAAGGCATGTTATTATTATTAAAACACAAGAAGAAAATCATGTCCAAAATGAAGAAAAATATACAAGAAATTGTAAAATATTTAAGAAAAATAAAACATACTAACGATGTTGTAAATTTTTTTTTTGAAAAATTAATAATGTAAAAACTAAAAGTTGTAAGATAAAGAATGTGTAAAAAAAAAACTAGTAAAAATAATAAGGTGTAAAACAAAAAGATGAAAGAGTAAGGAGCTGCTTATATAGTTAGCATGGATGGCTATCTACCCCATGATTAAGTTGAAAGGAGGAAATCGAAAACATTGAGCATGGTTTTTCATTCAATGAGGTGTTTGTTAGACTGGCTTGCTTAGGCTCATGGAAAGGTTTGACTTGTTGTTTCTTGACCATTTTTTTCTTGTCTAGGCTCTTAGGTTTGTAGATTAACATGGCCCTAGAAGTGAAAGTTTCATAAATGATATAAGGTCCCTCCCACAATGTTTGTAACTTAGTTCATTAAGGTACATGTGTGGGGTTCTAGTAGAGGACCTTATCTCCCAGTTCAAATTTGACTTTCCTAATTCTAAGGTTGCAATGCTTGTTTTCAAATGCCTTGTGCAACTCGTTAGATGAAAAGGCCACTAATCGATTTTTATCTAGCAAGTTAAGATTCATTAATCTTTCTTTTTGTGCTAGACTTAAGTCAAGGTCAAGGTTAAGGTCATAAGCTATTGAAAGTGTATGGAGCTTGGATTGAATAGAAAGTGTTGGTAATTTTCCATCCACCAATTCATAGGAATAATAGCCTATAGGAGGTTTCCATGTTGAGCAGTAGACCTAGAGGACATTGTTGAGTTTTGTGCTCCAGTCTCTTCTATATTTGCTAAAAATTATCATTAGGATCTTTGTGATTTTCCTATTTGTAACTTTTCCTTGGCCATTGACTTGGGGGTGGTAGGGTGTTATTAGTTTATGTTCAACCCCGAAGCATTGCATATGCTTTTGAAAGGTAGTGCCTATAAAGTGGGTTTCATTGTCAAAAATTAATGCACATGGCACATCAAACCTATTTACAACATTCTATTGTACAACCTAAGTAGCAGTAAAAGATGTATAGTTAGTGATAGCTGCTAATTTTACCTATTTCATACAATAGTCAATAGTGACTATGATGTATGCCTTTCCATTTTACATGGGCATGATGGAAGCCATGAAATCAATGCCCCAGATGATAAAGGGTTCTAATGGTTGGATCCACTATTGAGGTCCCTTAGTTTAAGTAGTCATTCCACCATCTTGTTGGTAGCATTCACAGGAGTGGACAAATTAGTGAGCATCCTTGAAGATTATTGGTCAATAATACCATACCATTAAGATTTTAATGGCTATGTGTCTCCTAGCATAGTGGCCCCCACATGGATCCTCATGAACATCCTAGAGAACATGCAGTTGATTAGCATCATGGATACACCAATGAACTAGACCATTGGTGCACACCTTGTAGAGGTGTCTATTGATCTCCATGAAATATTTCACCTAGTGAAAAAACTATTATTTCTTTTAGTGGTCCAACTCTTGTGGCATCTCTTGAGTAAGAAGATAGGTGAAAATTCCATCATACCATTTAGGCTTAGTGGAAAATTATTTAGTTATAGCCCCAACAAAGAGGAGTTCATCAAAAAATAGATCAAATAATGGACTTTCCTCCTCTTTTGCAACCGAGATAGGTGACCAGCGATTAGATTCTCAGTATCCTTTTGTTCTACCATTATAAGATGAAATTCCTATAACATCACTAGCCATCATATGACATGAGGGCTCACCGTTGGCTTGTTCATGAGGAAGCGAATGGCACTATGGTCCATGTGCATAAACACTTTATATTCAAGCACATAATGCCTAAACTTTTCTAGAGAAAACACCACTGCCATTAATTCTTTTTCTGTGGTGGTGTAGTTCAATTTTGCACCCACAATGATTTGGCTTGCATAGTGGATGTAATATAGACATTTCTTGTTATCCAATTGTGTAAGCACAACCCCCAAGGCATAATTTGATACATTCATCATAACATGAAATGGTCTAGACAAGTTAGGTGCCTATAGAATTGGACTTTTTACAAGTTTCTCCTTCAGCTATTAGAATTATTTTTCACATTCCTTGGTCCAAAAAAATGGAGCATCTTTCTTTCTTAGCTCAACCAATGATTTTGCAATCTTAGAGAAATTATCTATGAATCACTAGTAGTAGCCATTATGTCCAAGAAATGACTAGACATCTTTTATAGTTTCTTGTTGGTGGGTAATTCCTTGGATAAACCTTATTTTTTTAGGGTCAACCTCAATTCTTACTTGTGAGATTCTGTGCCCCAATACAATTCCTTCTTGGATCATGACATGGCTCTTTTACCAATTGAGCCATAGGTTTGTTTCCACACATATTTTTAGTACTTGATCAAGGTGGTCCAAGGCTTACTCAAATGTAGCACCATAAGTCAAGAATTTTTCCATAAAGACTTTCACTCCACTACCAATTTCTTACTAAAAGATGCTTAAGATCAAGCATTGGAAATTGGTAGGATCATTGCATAGACCAAAAGGTATCTTGTGATATTCAAAGGTCCCTTAGGGATTCATGAATGTAGTTTTGACCTAGTTATCTAGTGCAATATGGATTTGGTTATAGCCACTAAAACCATCCCAAAAACTATAATAGTAATGCCTAGATATGGTGTCCAACACCTGATTAATGAACAATAATAGAAAATGATTCTTGAATGTTGCAATATTCAATAGTCAAAAATTTATGTAGATCCACCACTTACCTCCTTTATTTGGCATAATCATGGGTGGACTAACCCACTAACTATCTGCACTAGAATAGATAAAACTTTCTTTGATGAGTTGTTCAATTTTCTCTTTGATGATCTACTTCAATTTGAGGATCAATTGCCTTTGCGACTGTCTCTTTAACTTCATGGCCAAGTCAGTGTAGATATGATGCTAGAATATCCTAGGATCAATCCATGTGAGTTCAAGATACATCCAAGAAAAGGCTATTGACCATTTCTTAACTACATTCAATAGCATCTATTTTTGTTCTAGAGAAAGATTTGCGTTGATTATTACTAACTTCTTATTTTTCAAGAATGCATATTTCATGTCAGCAGGTAGAGTTTTTAACTCAAGAGGCTCTTATTTGAAATTTTCAGGAATTCCCAACTCTCCCCAATAGGTATCATCATTTGCACTATTAGAGAGTTGGTGATGAACTTGCTCTAGTTCATCCATTCCTATGACATAGGAAAATGTTAGGTGTTCAATAGGTTCCATGCACACTGTGTTACTTTCAAGATCAACAATCAACCACTAGGTACCCTCTTGTTTTGTGGCTACTGCATATAGAAACATTTGAATATCTACTTTCAATGCACACTACTTTCATGGGACAATAGATGCTCATTTCATGGACTAGAGTTTCTACATACAATTGCATCCTATATCATTGTATGTGCTACATGGAACTTGCTTGTTCTTGATATTTTTGAATGTATTTCCCATAGATATCTCTAGGAAAATATCTTTGATGCTCATTCTTGCATCAATAGTTCTTAGCCATGCCCTTCCCATAATGATTGAGAAGTACCCTTTACAATTCTCAACCTTGATTACTAGGAAACTAGTAGGATAAGACCATCTAGAGATAGTGGGCACAATGTTCTCCACTAGTCCCAATGGAATAGTAATGGACTAGTATACCAATTCAAATTGGATATTACTCTTCTTGAGAGGTGGTCATTCCAGGTAGTATATATCTCATAAGAAATCAAGTTCACATTGAAACCTAAATCAAGAAGAGCTTTACATAATTCATTTCTAGCAATCGGCAAATAGATAAAAGGACTCCTAGGATTAGCTAATTTCCTATGAAGGTTTTCAACCTAGTTCCAATTAGTGAGCATAATAGTATGGATTCTGGAAAGTATTTGGTTTGAAGGGGACTTGAAGGAATTAGATGTAGAGAGAGATGGAGAAGAAAGATTTCCAACCACATGTGTATGTGATGGCTTATGTGGATTTTTGGGTCAGAAAAATGTCTTTTTCATGATCTAGTATTTGAACTAGTTGATTGATGAACCAATTGTAGATTGATAGCCTTGGTAGCTTTGTGTTGCTATGGTTGGGCAATAATTTTATCCTACATAGATGAAGTAGGCAGTAGCTATGTTAAGGGTGGAGGAATAGGTGTAGGAACAAGAGGAGGATAAGGATAGAAAGTGGTGTCCCTTCTTGAATGTGGAGAATGAGTTTGATAATATTAGGGAGGGTAGTAGTTAAAAAACCATATAATTTTGGATCTTATAATTAATCTCTATCATGTAACTTCCATTCCATGAAACCCAAGGCAAAAATTCATTATAAATTTGAAAATTGTAATCCACAATGTGCAATTTCACATACTTTATACATTTGCAGCTGAAAAATACCTTATAAGTAGTCAAAGCCTTATTCCCTAAGTGAAAAAAGTTAGCTAGTATCTATATTTTGGCTTGGGGGTTAAAAATGCTTTATGTAATGCCATAAAAGGAAATTTTATGGGTCTTATGGGGGTATGCATTTTTCTATGTTGGAAACACCTACAAGGGTATCGATCTTACCTACCCCCAATGTGGAAGGATGGGAATTTTGGAGACTTTTCTCCCTTCAATGTGGAGAACAAATGCACAATTTGGAAACATTCCCTTAGCTTGGAAACTTTTCCCCCAACCTTGAAAGTTTTCCCCATAGCATGGAAAATTCAATACCCTAGCATGGAAACCACAAGAAGAAAAATTCATCAATTTATGCAGTTCAACATTTACCAACCACTTCAACAAGCATGGTGGAGATCTTAACATGGAAGATTCATCTCTAGCATGGAAAGGATGCCATGGTTATGTTTTTTAGTAAATAGAATGGCCATGGGGAGAAGCACTTACTATATTTAGTAACCCCCCAAATTTGGATGCCCATTTCACCTAAAATTAGCAACCAATTTTCAGCAAAATTACATCAAATTTTTAGCCATTGCACAACCACTTTGTAGCCCAATCATAGCCAATTTGTAGACCCATTCATGGCCCAAAACCATATACAAGCCAAAATTCAACAAAATTTATAGGTTTAGCAATTTGAAACAAAATGGTTTCAACAATGTTTCTCACATTCAACAACTTTTGGCCATACAAGCAATTTTTGGTTCCACATTTTTTGAGAAGTTTAATCAATTTTTGATAAGTTTCAACACTTGCAAGAAAGTTGCATACACTCAATTCCACCCTTGGGGAATTTTTAGGCACTTAAGAGCTCTTGCAATTTCCCATACCTACATTCTCTTAAACCTTAGCATGGAAGAAATGAGGCCTTGAGATTTGGTGGATTTTTGGTGTTACCACTACACTTCTATAATTCCAAACCTAGGGTGGAGCAACTTGGAATCCAAATATTTGACCTTTCTCACCCCCTAGAAGGAACCTAATTAGTAGATCCAAGGTTGTAGCACTGAAGGAAGATTTGATAACATCAAGAGTGGCTTAGCACCTAGATCATGGAGTAGATCATCTTAGCTTCAAAGAGCTTTGAACTCTTGCACAAGTGAATCCCCTTTTTACTCATCTAGGCATCATTTATAAACATTTCAATAACTTATTCATTATTCTTTTCTCAATAAATTTTTCATTTTTAAGTTTTGTAGTCAATAAAATTAAAGTTATTACCTATTCATTATTTGGATTGGTTTATATTTCCACATTTCACATCTCCTAAGTCCTTGGTTGATCTATTGAACCAACTAGGATGCCTAAAATACCATTTTTATCATAAAGGCCCCAAGAATTTAGGGTTGGGGAACAACTTGCATAGAGGATCCTTGATTTTTGTTCTAGCAATCAAGGTTTTTGATCACAACAATAGTGATGTTGGAAAGTAGAAACGTGATTGGAAGATTCACGTGGAGACAAGGGTTGCTAAACATAATACCCACATGGATTAGGTTGTTAGTAAGGATATTTCTACCTTGGTGGTGGTAATTCCCATGACTGTGGTTGTTACCATTATTAATACTTCTTGTATTGTTGCGATGGGATTCCACTTGGATAATATTGTTGTTGCTAATGGAACTATCTAGTGTTGCCTTGAGGAGAAGGAAATCTTCTAGGTGTTTACCTTTTTTCTAGTCATGGATTCAGAGCATACACCCTAGACTCTTGTAAGTGTATCATGATGGGAAAATCCCTTGTGATGTTCATATTGGTAGATATCACACCCACCATCATTATCTAATTTATTTTCTGCAACTTCTTATATTGTAAAAATCTTTCCCTTACCCCTTTGATTGGCATGTTTATCTTCTTTTTACCTCTTGTGATCATAATTACCACCTTTTTCTTTGTACACTTCAGTAATTTTTAGGATAGTCTAAAATCTACTATCCATAGAGTCCCATAACTAATCTACCTTAGTGAAAATTTTAGAGGTAAACTTTTGAATTGACAAGGTCTTTTAGTTCACCACCTCATCAAGTGATGATTCCTCCTCACTCACAAAATTAAACTTCCCTCTTGCTAATGGAAGGATCATGGTTGTATTCTTTTACACTTTTTCATTTTCTCAACTCTCCTTATTATTTTGCTACCTGCTCAATGAGCCATTAGATTTGATGGGCTCTTAATTTTGACAATCATCTTTGGTCATAGACTCCAAGAGTTCTCCTTATTTCTGATCAAATCCCATCTATGATATGACAAAGTTTCTCCTATTGAGAATAACCATGGCCAGGACATCTATGCAATAGAGAATAATATCAATCCATGGTATCATCCAAGGATTCATGTGTCCCTTACTTCCATCCTTGGATTTGCATCCTCAATTTGGACACTCAGGAGTACATATAATATTTTTCAATAAATATTTCAAGCATTTTGCTCCACCTTCTAATGGATTCCATTCTAAGGACCAATACTAGCTTTTTACTTCTTTAATGAGTGTCTTGGGAAACAACTTAAGCTTTTTCCAGTCATTTTCTATATTTTGCAAGGCATAGGCATCATGGAAAGATTGAAGATGGTTTTGTGGCTCTAAGTTATATCCCCCTTCAAATCTATGAATATTTTTCATGTCTAACCTCTTGATCTAACTATTCTTTATGTGCCTTGTAGGAATTTGCATTGCCTCTATAATGTTTAGCATGCTTCAAGTAGTGAGAAAAGGCTCATTGAGGCCATGATTCTAGTGCCTATGATGCTCTCTACGAGCCCTTTATTCATGGTGATATGCCTCTCTTAAACACCCATTCATTGGGCCTTAACTTTCCTAATGATCCCTATGATCATCTCAGTTTTGTCAATTGCCTCCATCATGATCACATCCCCTGTGATTGCATTTACAACTAGAAGAGAAGGATGATGACAAAGGTGAAGAGAAAGGTGGACTAGCATCCTCACAATTCCTGCTTCCCCCTATTTGATGATCATGGCCATGATCTTGCTACTTGCTTGCATCCCTACCATGAATCTCCTCCTTAGATCTCCCTTTATCATTGGATCCATTCTCACTAGAATCAGGATTATGGATCATGGACTATAGGTTCTAGTTTTGACCTCCTTCATTGAAGTCAAAGAGAGGAGTCTCTCTAAATGGAAAGCTCTCAAAGAAGGATTCTCCATTATCTTTTTGGTATGTCAAGAATGGAAAATCATTGGACCACTTCCTCTTTACAGATTCATAATGCTTCTTTAGTTGTCAATCCCTTAGATATTGTGCATTTGTAGGATGATAATCCCTAGCATCACTATCCTATACAACATATTTAGAATGAAGCCCCTAGATGCCCAACCACATAAGAGTTTCTTGGAGCATCAAAAGAATGGATTGATCAGGCAACAACACAATGTTTCCCTCCATGTCTTACCACTACAACAATTCATCCTAGTGTACAACGAAGGTGAAATTGGATACATACTCATTAGGATGAGCATATATGAATCTGTATTATTTGGGCACTTCTTGATTTACTCCATCAAACTTGTATGGAGAACCACTCTTGTGATAAGAATACATCTTGTGTTAGAAAATAAAAGTGTAGTGTGCTTCTTAAATTTTTTATAGTTATTTTAATGTATGATATGACTTTAAGGTTTGTTCTAATGATCTTGAATAATTTCTCACTATTTCCTAGATAGTGCATGTAAAAAACAAAAGATCCCCTACAACAACGGCAATGATGTCCCCAATGTCCAGCCATATGAATCATAGGCATTCACGTGTAGAATTTAAGTTCCTAAGTACACTATTTTTAGGATGTGAAGGCTAACCATGATAATAATTGTCTTTTCAAATACAATGATGGAGCTTAATTATATGGTTAAGTGTAATTGAGACACATGATTTTTACTATTTTATATTTTATTTGTCTATGATTAACTACAAGTTGAAACTCAATTTATAAATCAATTAAACTAATCTAATTGCTAATTAATAACTAACTATCCTAACATAAGTATCTAGTCCCACTTTCCCTAGACATCCTAAACACATATAATGTTGTTGGGTTATCAAATGTTAAGCGTTGGGATTACCAAGCACCATATGCATGTTCGAAGTGGTTTTACTTATGTGCTTAATTAACTACTATTTAATCTAGCTAGCTTACTTTAGCTTAATTACTTGGTAGTATTAAATGTAATTGCACAAAACATTAAATACATGAATAAAATATTTAAGCTAGCCAAGGTTCTACAAGTTTTGATAAAAAATCTTATCTTTATTTCTACACACATTTCTAGGCTTAGGTATAATAGTGCTCACATAATTATCCATACACTCAATGACTTCTATTGCAGGCACTTTGGAAATTTTTCTAACTTTTGGAAAAAAGGAAACTACAAAAGCTTTGCTATGCTATGACAAAAACTTATGTCCAAACTATGTGCCCAAGCACTATATTTGGCACACACCCCATGATATTGACTATCTAACATCGCATCTTGGGACCTGATATCCCGTATCCGATATCAAGGCTTCAATATTAGAACTAGGAAAAATATGGTTCATCATTGGTGATGTTCAAAACTTAAGAAAATGAATTAGTGATCATACAAATATTGTCCATGCTCTTCCAATTTTTGAATAGTAACCAAAATTATAAAGCACATTAAGCTTATAAATAGATATAGTAAAAGAACAACATTCCAATAGTATAACCTAGAAAAAAATTCTTCCCTTTGTTGAAAAGTAGCCATACCATAGTTACAAAAGATATGCATTATGCTTAATAAATCTCTAAGTGACATAAATAATTTTTAAGGATATTACTATAATGAATATTATCAATTATTTCCAACCCTTCAAAATAGAGATACGAGTACTCCTTACTTTAGTGAAGTCCATATAAACAAGATATTCTTAAGTACTCAAGGGAAGATAAATTCTTAGCATGCTAAAATACTATCAGGTAAATTGACACAACCTTAAATATCAAATTTATATGTTGTCTTTGGTTAATATTTCTCCTTTTCAATTCAAAACAAGGTTAGATAGAACAAGGTACAACTAATCCAAACATAAAAAGCTTTGCAATTAATGTCTATGAGAGAATAAACTTGAATGCCAAAGGTCAAATATTGAGCATACAGAATCAACTCTTATTTAAAATTTATATCTTCAATATTATAAACACATTTATTAGCATAATTTTCAAGGGGATTAATATTTGAGGAATAAATAACCTATCTTTTTAAACCAATAAACTCATAAGGTAAACCAAGATGTCATGATTCCATTAGAACTTAACTCTTATGAAAAAATCATGAAGGTAATTATATGGAAAGGAAGAAAAGATACATATTTTCAAGATAAATTATCATGAAGAAGGACAAATATCAAATAAAGAAAAGTGAATTTTCAAAATATCCAACAAGATTTTAGTAAGATGTTTAAATAGTAACTGAAAGACATCACACTCGTAAAATGTCTATAAGGCATCTTAACGAAGAGTTAATCCTACTTTTACCTAGGATACTGTACCATATCCCTTCATGACATGAATTCCTTCTCATTTTGTGATATTTTTCTATTTGATTATTTCTTCGCTAAAGTTTTCAAAGACTCCCCATACATTGATGACCTCCAAGATGATGATAGATAACAAGAAAAAAGCTCCTCCTACACATGTGTAGCTCTTCTTGGGCTTTTAAGGTCAACTCATAAATGTTGTAAATCATCAAAGCACTACAACTCTAGATCAACATTAAGATCAACTGTAGAGACTAAAGCTCCAATTAGTAATATTGATGGAATTCTTAGAGGCTTGTGTTGTCTCATAAATAGCAAAAACTTCTAAAGGAAATGAGCTTAGAAGTAGATCATGCAAGATAGAAAGTAAGACAAAACTAATTGAATTTATTACAAGATAGAGGCCCAAAAGGACTCAATACAAGTACTACACTACATATTTTTATAAAATCAATTGCATCAATCTCAAAATAAATATAAGAGATGATCTAAACAATTATTCCAACACTAATCTAGAAAATACATAGACAATTTGGTGTTTTTAAATAATATACTTATGAATTAACTAGCAAGCAAAGAGATGGACAGTTACCTTGACTTACCTTACTTGTAGATGAGAAGAGAAGATCAATGGAGTTTGAGATGAGGTCCCCTATCATGAAGTACCTTCTCATCATTAGTTTTTCTTTCATTAGATCATGTACATGATGTATTTATTTTTTTAGTTCCTTTATGATAGAACCCTTGATCACTTATTGCATTATTTTTAATTCTTCACTTTTCTTCATTTTCAACTACAGGTGCCTAAACAATTTCTTTACCAAAGTCTTTTTGACAAGACAAAGCATTAATCTTATTTTGATCATCATGAGAATAGTTAAGGGTTTGCTTACTACCACAAATTTTACACATAAATAAAGTATTCTCCTCATGAGTAATATTATCAAACTTGACTATGCTTGAGCTTTGATGAACCACGATATTGGGGCCGTGATATCGACTCCACGATATTGGGTCTGCAATATCGGAGCTTGCCATGTGATGTTGGATACCTGATATCGCGTTTGGCCTCATTGCCTATAAATAAGAGGTGGGTGCAGTTGGTTTTCATAGTTAATTTTAGTCTCTTACCCAAACTCTTACTTTTTCTCCCTCTCAGAGTTAGAATTATTTCTGTGTGCCCAAATTAGAAGCCATAAATTGAACGGATCTTTATTTGAGCATTGTGTACTTGAGCACATCTTTTGTATGGCAATAAAAATGAACTTTGTGATAAACCTTGTAACATTCAAAATAGATGAATTAATGTATTTTAAATTATTTAATTCTTTTCTTAGTTAATTAATGTTCTCTCTCTTTATCTCTCTCTCTCTCACACCGTACAACTCTCCTAAGTATGCACACACAGAATGATCACTTCCAACATGTGTGTAATACTTATTAACTTAGTAACAATTAGTGTCTGGTAATCTCAATAGTGTTGCATTGGTTTAGGATGTGTATGGAAAGTGAGAATGAATACTGGTGTTAGGATCGGTTAAAGCCTAGTTAATTAGTAGTCAAAGTACATTAGTTACTTAGTTATCTATCCCCTCCCTTATTAGCAGCAGACCATAAAAACACATAAAAAGTATAAAAATCATATGCCACAAGATTACTTAACCATACAATCATGACATATAAGCAAGCTTGGGAAGATAATGATTGATCAACCCATTCTTGTTCCACAAATGTTCATAAGCATTTAGTCCTTGGAATTCGACTCGATCATGCATGTACGCTTGTATTCATAGCTTCCCGTTTCAACGTCCATTACACCTTCTTCATAGCTTGAGTCCCGTTTCAACGTCCATTACACCTTCTTCATAGCTTGCCTCCAGCGGTTTGCTAAGTTTCTGGTCATCCAAAGGAATGGGGTCTGGGCGCAGCAAGACTGAGACCAGCTGTCCAGACCTTGGATTTCCCACATCCTCAGCACTACTCGTGGGCAGGATCCGCCGAAAGGGATTGGGGAGTCGCTGTCTATAACAAACAAGGGATTGGCGGTGCCCCAAGTGCGAGGCCTCAACAGCATAGGTGGGATAATGCCCACTTACACCGGCAATGCCTCGCCAGGGGAACACCTGGCGGAAGAAATTGTGGAACCTGAAGCTCGGCGTAAAAGGCTCTGCATAGCCGAGGCCCCTGGGAGTGATGTAGGCAGAACCGTGGGAGTCAAAGTTCAACAGAGTAAGCCTCCGCCTGGTAAGTGTGAAGGAATTGTATTACGCAATGTTTGTTTAGGTGTTTTGGAATGATATGCTAATGTGCTGTGATATGGCCAGCAAAAATTACAAAGGAGTTGACCCCCGAAATAAGGGCAGTAGCATTACATCGTGGGGAGGGGGCCTCAATTTTGGAAGAAGAGGCCCCAACTATTAGCGTGAGCCATGTGCAGGCTCTGGTGCATGAGGAGGCCCCGGCTACTAGCGGGAGCCGTGCACAGGACCAGGTACATGAAGAGGCCCCAGCTACTGGAACCAGTGATGCATAGACTCAAGTGCATGAAGAGGGAAAGGAGGTGGAAGATGTTGGCAAAGTTGCCACTGTCACCAGTAAAGGTAATGAATGTGTTAGCAAATTTGTAGGCTTTTATTAATAGATGAATTTTCTAACTGGATTACGCTACAGGAGAAGAGGAGGTGTCCACGTCTGCGGCTGTGAGCAAAGCGTGGAGAGACTTCCCTGATAAATTTACCTTCATGGAAGGCGTTGTCAGTGACATGATCGAGCGTTTGGAGCACGTGGAACCTGGAGCTGGTACGTTATGATTGTAATATGTTTGTGATATCATATAGTGGTAATATATCATCAACGTTTGATGTTTGTTTTTGTTAGGAGCTTGCCTCCGATGGGATCCCAAGGAGTCCATTGATCTGGACATAGTGGAGCCACCATCCAATGAAGCAGCTGTGCCACATCACATTTATGAGGAACTACATAAATGTGTGTTACGCTCAACACGCTCCTTATGGGAAAGTAGGGGCGTAAATGAAAATCTATGGAAAAGGTTGCAGAGGTCAGAACAGAGGGTTGAGTCTCTGTCCAAAGAGGTCGGAGACTTAAAATCGCAGTGCGACTTCCTACAGGTGCGAGCGACAGGGGATGAAGACTGGCGTACCACTATTGTTGACCACTCCTGGTACTGGACTGCCATCAAAAACAACGTACAGACCAGTCGGGCGTTAGTCGAGCAACGGATGTAGATAGAACTCCTAGCCTAGAAAAGCTGGGACTGGAGGGATTATTGTGCAAGCGTGCAAGAGTGGGTGCAGAAGGAGAAGGACCATAAGCACTTGTACAAGTGGGAGAGTATTGCTTATCAGAAACTCTACCGTGATCTTGCCGTCAAGGCCGAGTCCTTGGAAGTCTTCCTGGACATCTCGGGGCTTCCAAAGCCTTCAAGAAGTTTGAGGAGCAGGTGACTGTAAGTGCGTCCCCCGAAAGGGCGATGACTCTCCCTGGGGGTCAGGCTACCATCCCTACCTTCTTCCCGGACCCACCCCGCTGGAGCAGTGTGGAGAAAGGGAAAGTGAAGGCCGGATCTACCTTGGGAGAGGATGTATGACCAGATCTGACGGAGGAAGAGATCATAAAGTGCCAGTGGGCTAGCCTGGATAAGCTTCCTTTTGCTGCGGAAGCAGCGCCGTTGCAAGTAAGTTTATGCATCATGTAGTTTGCATTTTCTAATTATGATGTTAAGTCTTGTGTAGCTAATGTGCTTACTGTATTTAGGTACCAGCTAAGGATAGGGAAGATGAACAAGCTGAGGAGTTAGCAGAGGAAGGAGTAGAAGGAGAAGAAGAAGCAGTGGAAGAGGAGGAGCACAACGATCAAGAGCGTCCCCCCGTGGTCCTGGCGCTGGAACAAGGACCTCACGAAGAAGAAGTTCTTCATGAAAGACTAATTCCCAGAGATGATGGCCCATTGGAGGACGATCCACTAGGGCTGGATCTAGATTTGAGAGATACCGGCGACAACGGTAGTAGAGGAAATGCGTAATTGTAGTTTACGCATAGTTTCATTGATGGTGAAGTGAAGCATTGTTTTAGGCATGACTGAAAAAACGTGTTATAAAACCTGGTGGATGTTTTGGATGGCGGTTATATATATATATATATTTTTTTTTTCTTTTGTGTGTTTTGACCTATAACGCATGAGTGTAATTGTCAAGAATTTCACCTAAGTTATAATGATAGAATGTAGTTGCTAGTTTAAGGCCATCGCGGGCCATCATACGATTCTGCAAAAACTAGAGACTAGTTTAGGGCCATTGCAGGCTAGATGCGTAATGTAGAGAAAGCGTAAATGATGATAATGCTTAATTCTGGGTAACTAGTTTAAGGCCGTTGTGGGCCGACTGCGTAATCAAGCGTAAAGAGTCATAGTATACAATTCTGTGTAACTAGTTTAAGGCCGTTGCGGGCCGTAGCATAATACAACAAGCGTAAATGGTACTGGTACAGTATTTTGCGTAATTATGCTAAAGTGATTAGGAAACGTGAATATCATGCGTATGAAAAAGACAACAACGTGAAGATAAATGACTAGTGTAAGAACCGAAAACAAAAGTAAGGTGAAAATGCATGAAATAAAATTGCTAAGTCGGAACCATGATAACCCACTAAGACATGATAATGTATGCAAGGACCATCGTTCAGCCATTGATACGTAGTTGTCTCTTGATGGCCTTTACGTTGAACGTCACGTAAGGGTGAGGAGACTAATGATTTGACTCCTCTACGCTACCATCCGGAAATGGCAGGTCGACCCAAGCTTGACCGTCATCATTGCTGTCAGCTTGTTGAGGGGTTTGGAGACAGGTTTGACCATCAGTCGTTTCTATCTCTGAACCTCATTCTTCTTCAATGTTATTGATGGTCTTGGGGGTGATTTCGTCACCGCGTATCATGACCTCCCCTCCGGCATAGGGAAGATGTATCTCTTGGTGTATCGGTGATGAAACTGCCCTCAGCTGAGCCAACCACAACCTCCCCAAGATTAGGTTGAACCCTGGCATCTCCTCGATGACTAAGAAAGTGGCCTCCATTGGGAATTGATCCCCCGTCACAAACTCAATACGCACTATCCCTTTAACTTAAACCTATGCCCCGTTGAACGATTTTACGCAGGTCGTCGTTGTGGGCATGATCCGGTCGACCAAACCCAACCTATCCACGATGGAATAGGGAATGACGTTGGTAGCTGTGCCATCGTCCATGTACACTCTCTGGATCCGGTATTGACTGACCCGGATAGTGATAAACATAGGTTCAGTTGTCACCTGACCTTTCTCAGGATCATCTTTGATAGATCCATCATGGAAGGTCAGCGAGGAAGGCGTAGGTTGCTCAACTTCGGGAGAAAGCATGATAGCATGTATCGCTTCCTCCTCCGTTGGCAAGCTTTCATCCACTGATAGCCTCACGGTGTTCTCGAGACGTCATAAGCAGGTCGTAAAGGCTCAGAGTTGTGTTCTTTTGTTTGAGAGCCTGTCTAACTTGCGTAAATGCGTCGAGGAGGTCCTTCTCTCGGCTAAGTTATTTTTCCCCCTTGTCCTCTTCCATTCGGCCCAAGAGACGGATCTCTCGAGGTGGAGCAGTGTTGGTCAAAGGGCTGCTCTTTTTCTTGCCCAGAGAAGGTGGTTGCGTTTCTGCACTTTTATCCTGTCCCTGAGGTACAGGTGGAGGCGCAGAGGCTAGGGGCCTGGGCTTAGGGAAGCTGAGCATAGAATGGTCTTTTGTTGCGCTAACTGATGTGTCCTGTCCCTTTCGTTTGGGAGGTGATGGTTGATGCTTTTGGTTGGAGGTCTACCCCTACGTGAGAGGAGAAGCCTATGGTTTTGGTACCCTGATAATGAAGGGCACCTTGGGTGTGGGCGCGGACGAGGCTGTGACTTGGTTGTCACTGCGTGACTGAGAGTGTATCCGAGAAGGTGCCCGTATAATGAAGGGCGGCCTCGAGACCCCACTAGCTACGGATGAAATGGTTGGCCCCCTTTGTGAGCTAGCAGGGGTACGTAAAACAAAAGGTTGCTTTGGCGGTTCCCTCCTCTCACTGTCCGTACTCACCACAGTGATTGTATAAGGATCATCGTTTGCGTTCAACGGGTCCTTATACACATGCAATGTTTGGTTTTCTGGACGCGTCGGGTTGCTGCTGTCTAACCTGAGTGAGCCATCATCCAGTATACGTTGAATGTCGTCTTTCAATGCCCAACAGTAATCCGTATCGTGACCACACAGCTGGTGGTAGTCATAGAAATGGTCCAGCCTGAAAGATCTCGGAACTGCTGGATCGTTAGGTAAGGCTAAAGAAGGGTTCTTCAGTAGTTCACAATAACGTCTGTAACACTTCAAAGCTTCCTCGAACACCTTCTTAGGTTGAATGTTCCCTACCCCTAATAGTTGTTTCAGCAGTTCGAAATGCTTTATAGGTAATGTCGTGTACTTTGAGCGATCCTTACGCTCAAAGTTTGGCTTAGGCTGGCGGGGCCCTTTAGGGGCAGTGGTGGCTTGGCTGGTGCCGACACCAGCTGTGGTTTCAGGCGGCACCATGGGTGCCTTCTTATTCTTAGTCTTTGCATCTTCAGTCATCGCAGCTACTGTGATTGTCACTACTTTACCTTTGTCTTTGTTCTTGTTATGTGCATTCCTATAGGTGACATACGTCGGGTCTTTGCTGGCCTCCGCAGCATCTTGGATGCTTCTAACTTGCGCGAAGGCCTGGTGTAGAGAGTTGGGAAAAAGATAGTATAGCTTTGACTTAATGAAGTCATTGACTGCTCCCTTGAATATAGCCAGTAGATGCGAGTCCGCGATTGGCTCGCGGATCTCATTCAAGGTTGCACTCCAACGCTGTACAAACTTTTGGACGAGCTCGAGCAGGTCTTGTTTCACTCCCATGAGCTAATCCAATGTGACTTTTGGTTTCAAGTTGTATTTGGAGAGGGTCACAAATTGGGTTAGCAACTTTTCCAGGGTTGACATGGAAGAGCGGGGGAGGGCTCGGTACCAATCCAAAGATTTCCCTGTTAGGGACATCGCAAAGACTCGGATGATGGTGTGTGGCCACTGTTGCAACAACAAGGACTCAGACCTAAACATGACCAAATGAGCATTGGGATCCCCCTCCCCATTGTATTTGGTGAAATGAGGCAGAGACATCCCTGGCGGCAATGACAGTGTGGGAACTGCTGGGCTAATCAGATCATTCTGATAAAAGTCCATGATCTAAATAGTATCAGATCCAGCGGCTTTGAGGCGTTGGACCTCCTCAGTGAGGGTCTGTATAAGCTGGAAGGCTTGGTCCAGACCCATTGACGGAGGTGTCTGTGCAGAAGGCATAGGAGGTTGGACTGGGAAGGCAGCACCAGGGAACTGAAACACCGGGAGAGGCTAGCTAGCTGCTTGTGGGGCGGGGATCCCTGCAGGCGAAGGGGCCTATGAAGACCACCACCTACTGGTTTGCGACGAGGGGTTAGCCACCACCTGCTACGTAGGATGAGGATAGATATACTGCGGGACCCCCTGTGGGACCTGTGTTGCAGGTGCAACAGAGGGTTGTGCACCATATAGCACAGATCGGTTGTGTTGCACTGTAGGGTTGGCCCACGGAACAGCTGCAGGCTCTTGGATGTATGCTTGGGGCTGAGCAGCTATGGCGATCTATTGAGTTGGAGGGGGTGGAAACATTTGCGTTGGGCGAGTTGTTGATATGGTGTAAGATTGTATCTAAGGGATGAAATGGGGCGCGGTGGTCGTCAGGACCACCGCTGGAATGCTAAGTACCCGCGGTAATGGAAACGCCCCCACGTTATTATGAGGAATTTGTACTTGCAACCCAGATGTCTATGAGGTGGCCTACGGAAGGACAAGAATGTGCATCTGCGTGGTAATGGCTGGGTCAAGAGGGGCAGCCTCTCGGTTGAAAAGAAACAAAGGATTTATGTACGTGTGGGGGGTCAAAGTATGGAACGAATGTTCCGACTGGGCCGCAAATTCATCCTCTTCCTCTTCCCCATGCTAGGGCTCCAAAGTAGCCCGTGAAGCCTGGCTTTTGGCCATGACCAACTGTGTTATAAGTTCGTGTTGGTGTTCGGTCAAGGGAATTATGTCGTAAGCTGTTGGCTTAAAATCATAGCCCCCTTGGTGGAGCACCTCAAAGTTTCATTTTGCTTCGACTTCAGCTCAGCTGAGAGCCAGCTTCGCCTGGATCTTAACACATATGAAGTTATATTCTTCAAGGGTTATGACCGTGAAAATGGGCTCTTTTTCCTAAAGCCTCAATGATCGGTGTAATGGCCCCTGAGATCCTGTTGCGCCAAGAGCTGGCCTGGTGACCTCGAGAGGGTTCACAGATGCAGCACCCAAATCAACCGGGATCATGGTGGTTGTGGTTGTGTAAAAGGAATCCATTGATTAATGAGATTGAGAGTAACTGGTAATTAGATCTAAAAGAATGGCTGGCAACAAAAAGCACAAATAGGCTTTCTACCCTGTAGGATTTCAAAGAAATCGTCCTTGCGACCGATCTACACCACACAATTCACCATAATCTTCCTTAGAGGTATTACTTCTACGGTTTAGAGTATGGATCGCTAATAGGGCTACCCAAAATATTCAGATTGGAGCCAAAACAGGCCCTCCTTCTAGTGCCAGAAAACTGTAACGACGAAAAATGTCGGTAGCTGGAAAATACCGAACAAATTCCATGTACACAGTTCTAACCACAGATCCGCATGAGGGCTATGCTAGAAAAATGAATCCACGGCGCCCCGAACGGTCTTGTCGATCAGATAGGGACTTACTAATCAGTAAACTAATGAATATCTCGTGAAACGATCTGATTTGAGGAATCGGAAAACGAGGGGAAAACGATGTAGATGAATTGCAACGATGATAACGTTAAACACGATAAGAGGAGGCTGACATAAGAGAAACACATAGTTTCAAGATCTACGCTTTGACTTGAAAACTATATATTTTGTATATCTCGTTACACTGGGGAGACCCTGATTACCGGATGTAAAGCAAGCACAAAACAATAAGAAAACTGTCCAAACAGAAGTCCGATCTACCTCGTGGGCTAAAGTTGAGGTGAAAGGAAGGTCAAGCTCTGACGTCTACCAATCAACTGTTTCTGACCAATAGAGTCCTCCCCAGCAGAATGATTACTCCTGTGGCCGGTGCTTAAAGAGAACTGTACTCTGTTTCTACCGGAAGGTGATGCTATCAATGATTGCCAAAACACTGCTCTCTGTATCTCTACTCAGAAGTGATAAGTGCTCCAATGCTCAGAAAAATGCCTTTGCTTCTTTGATTTGCCAACCCCTGTATCTTTGTCAACTGGGGTATTTATAGGCTGCGACGTCCCGTGGAGAAGGCGCAACCCTGGTGACGTGTGTCCCGAATGTTTCGGGTCCCGTTGGCTTGACCAATTTTGTGTCAAATTTCATGACTACGTACAATATGCTCATTTGTGTATTGTGCGTGTAAGGAATAGAAGCAAGTTAGACATGTTTGAACTTTCTTTGAGTGATATTATGCTCATTCACGCTGCATTGTGTACACGAGCAGATTATAACATGGAAACAATGGAGTCAAGCTATTTTACGCTCGCTTACGTAGCTGCGCGTAATGAAGCGTAAAATATGTCTGGCTCGGTGACACAATACGCTGTGATATGCTACATTGCGTGATGAGTGTATGACGAGCAATCGCGCTTCTTTAGACTTTTGCCTTTGACTGTTTTGGAGCTTATTACGCTGCCGTGCATAACAGAGCGTAAACCTGGCCTTGAACAAGAGACTTAGCAAAATACATGAGAAGTCGCATATTACACTGCTCAAGCCTCTCCTTATGCCGAAGTAACTAGCCTTCTGATGCCTGACTATGTTTAAGTAGAATCACGCTAACGCCATTACGCTACGTTGCGTTGTATAGCGTAAACAGAGAAAACATAGTAAGATTAGAGATCTGCACAGGGAGTTAGAGACTTGATGCTACACGCCCCTTGGCATTGCCCTGCCTTATTCTCCCTTCTGGAATTCTGTCATGTTCCCTTGCCTGAATTGCGAATCTTTGCCTGAGGCCGACTCGCAATTTTCACGGTGTTTCACTAGTACTAATCCCTAGAACCAGAATCCATTCGTAGGTGGAGTACCATGTTAGAATTGTTCAACGATAAGTATCAAACATACTCCCAAGTATCCAACCTACAAAAGAAAATCCATGGCTAGAAACAAGAAGGAAATGAACCCTTGGATGCTACCATGGGTTGATATTATGCACTATTACATCATTTTCCCAGCCATGGTTATTACAATCATGGGGAATGCCACCACCATAACAACAGTATCCTTACTAGCAACCTAACTCGTATGGATATTACATGTAGTAGCCAGTCTCTCCATGTGACTCTACTCGTTACATCACTCCTCAACCTCACTACCAAGCCCATGAGTATTATAGGAATCCTTCTCCTAGGGGTGATGTTCCACAAACATACCATCCTTCTCATCTGGCTACACCTCTTCCCCCCTTTACTCCATTACCACCTGCTCTAGCTATGCAGGGTGAAATCCCTACCTAGCCATAACAACGTAATGCTACAAGGGCTATTAACCCTCAACCTACTATTGGTTCTAAAAATTACATAAAGAAAAGACCTTTCTTTAGAACCAAAAATCCAATTGAGCCCTTGCAACCACAAATATCTAATTCTTCAACCACCTGACTATCACTTGAAGCTTCAGAGCTCCCTTCAATCCAAAAACCACGATCAATGCATACTGTCATGTTAACTCATGCTATCATTGATTGGATAAAAGCTAGCCATCTTCCTAGGAAATTCTTTGATCTTGGGAGTCCTTTGATATATCTATAAATCGTTGGAAATGAACCATGCAAGGATCTTTTAGATTCAAGTTCTAGTGTCAACTTGATTTCTCAAGAAATGTACAAAGCCTGGAACCTACCTCCAATTAAAAAGAGTAACATTTGTTTAGAGTTGGTTGACTAGTCCATCACTATCTCATTGAGACTAGTGGAGGACATTATTACCACTATTTATGGGTGGTTATATCCAGCTGACTTCCTAGTGATTCAAGTGAACAACAGTAAGGGGGACTTCGCAATCATAATGGGAAGAGCATGGCTAAGCATAGTTGGCGCACACATAGGAATTCATGATCTTTCCTTAGAAATATCAAAGGAAAATACATTTGGAAAGATTGAGAAGAAGAAAGTTCCATGCATCTCATACAATGGAATAGGGTGTAACTGGTTGCAGAAGTCATGGTTCATGCAACGTCTAACATTGACTGCATGCAATCAATGTGCATAAGTGACTGATATACAAAGATGCCTATATGCAATAGCCACAAGATAGGAAGGCACCTAGTGGCTAATAGCTGATCAAGAAAGTAGTTCACTCATATGCATGGAACTAATTGAGGGTTTGACTTGTGCTTACATCGATAGCATAGAAGCATTAGAGTAAGTCCACTTCCAACTTCCAAGTCTTAACCTCGAAAATATCAACTAGGGGAAGTTGGAAATCCATAAGAAGTTTAAGCAGAAGCCCCTTGAGTTGAAACGATTGCCCACTGGTATGGAATACATGGTTGTTAAAAATGGATAATCAGTAATTATTAACACTAAGCTTGCTTTGCCACAAAGAGAGGAACCATTGAAGGTAATAAACAAATGGTCAAAAGCCTTCACTTGGTCATATCCTGAATTAACTAGAATAGATCCTAGGATATGCCAATAAAGAATTTACACTGATCCCTTCATGAAGCCTCTAAGACAACCACAAAGGTGTTTGAACCCAAATCTAAAGCAAGTAGTTAAGGAAGAAATTGAACAGCTTCTAAAAGCTAGGTTCATCTACCCAATTGTTGATAGTGAATGGGTTAGTTCCTTAGTTATTGTGCCTAAGAAGGGAGGAAAATGGAGGGTGTGCATAGATTTCAGGCTACTAAACATGGCAATATTCAAGGACCACTTTCCATTGCCATTCATAACCAAGTCTTAGACACCATCGCAGGGCATCACTACTATAGTTTTCTAGATGGGTATACTGGGTACAACCAAATACCAATAGCCCCAGAAGACCAAGCCAAGAGTATGTTCACCAATCCTTGAAGAACATTTACATACAAACAGATGTTGTTTGGCTTGTGCAATGCCCCTACAACATTTCAATGATTATTTCTAAGCATATTCCAACAGAAGATAGGAAACGGTATGGAGGTCTTCATGGATGACTTCTCCACCTACGGAGCAACTCTTTGTTCAAGCCTTGGACTAGTTAAAGAAAGTATTAAAACAATGTGTAGAAACCAATTTAAGGCTCAACTAGTAGAAAAGCCATTTAATGGTCTAAGAAGACATAGTGTTAGGCCATAAGATCTCACAAATAGGGATAGAGGTAGACCCCAAAAAGATCAAAGTTATCCAAGGAATTACCCATCAACCAGAAACTATAAAACATATCTAATCATTCCTTGGACACACTAGCTACTATAGAAGGTTTATTGAGAACTTTTTAATGGTTGCAAAACCATTGGTTGAATTAAATTAAAAGGATGTACCTTTAGAATGGACCAGGGAATGTGAACTAGTTTTCCAATATTTAAAATATAATCTAGTAGAAACACCTATTCTACAAGCTCCTGACTAGTCCAAGCCATTCCACATAATGACTGACACATCCAACTTTGCCTTAGGAGCTATACTTACATAGTTAGATGACCAAAAATGTCCTTATTACATCCACTACAAGTAGAAGTATCACTAGTGCACAACTTAGCTACACTACAATAGAGAAAGAATTAATGGCTATAGTATTTGCACTAGAAAAATTTAGGCACTATGTCTTGGGCTATAAGGTATTCATACACACGGATCATAGTGCAATAAGGTTCCTAATGAATAAGCCAATGGTAAGCCCTCATATCATATGATGACTTGTAATCTTACAAGAGTTCAATCTTACGATGATTGATCATAAAGGCACTGAGAACGTAGTTGCTAATCATTTATCTTGGTTGTGATGGGAGAAAAAAGAGGATGAGTATCCAATTTATGATTATTTCCCAAATGAACTCCTCTTTTTTGGTGTAGTGAATAATTAATTAACCACAGAGACAAATTAGTATAGTAGCATTCTCACCTATCTCCTTACACAACAAACACCACAAGGGTTTAATGCTACAAAGAAACAAAATTTTCTTCACCAAGCCAAGTATTTTATGGAAATCAATGGACAACTTTACAAAGTATGTCTTGAAGGTTTGGTTTGATGGTATGTTTTTGATGTAGATCAACTACAAGTTCTCCAAGATGCTCATGAGGGTCCTTTTGGGGGTCATTATGTAGGGAGATGAATAGCCATTAAGATGCTATATGCAGGATATTATTGGCCTACATTCTTTTAGGATACCCATCAATTCATCCAATCTTTTGAGCACTATCAACATGATGGAGGGATGACTACTAGAATGAAGGGTCTACAAAAATGGATTCAACTTTTAGAACCCTTCGACATTTGGGGAATTGATTTTATGGGGCCGATTACACCAGTGTCCAATGGAAAAGATTATATTATTGTTGTCATTAATTACCTTACAAAATGGATAGAAGTAGGTACTGTTAAGTATTGTACATCATCTACAGTTACACAATTTGTTTAATAACAAATCATAAATAGGTTTTGTATGCCTTGTGCACTTATTTTTGACAATGGTATGCACTTCACAGGTGTGAATTTTCAAAAATTAATGCAACGCTTAGGAGTTGAGCACAAACTCACTACACCATATCACCCCAAAGTGAACAGTCAAGCCAAAGTTACCAAGGGAGATTACAAAGATATTGACAAGAACCAATAGCAAGTTTAGGCAAGATTGGAGCACTAAAGTGAATGATGCTCCTTTGGGAATACCATTCCACATGGAAACTCCCTATAGGCTATTTCCACTATGAGTTAGTGTATGGTAAATTACCAACGCTTCCAATTTAAACTAGACTTCGTACACCATCCACGTCATGTGACCTCAACCTTGACCTTGATCTAGCACAAAAACAATGGTTGATAACCCTTAATGTGCTAGATGAGAACTGATTGGCTGCCATGTCATATAATGAATTACACAAGGCCTTCAATAAACAATTTCATGAGCTAAGGATTAGAAAATTTAAATATCAATTGGGAGATAAGGTTCTCTACTGGAATCCCACCCATGTACCATAATGTACTAAACTTCAAACACTATGGGAAGGACCTTATGTCATTCATGCAACATTTCCTTTAGGGGCCATGATGATATACAAACCTAAGAGCCCAGATAAGAAACTATTGGTCAACATCCAACAAACCAAACCTTTTCATGAGCTTAGGACAGGTAGTACTCATACTACCTCTATTGGTGGACAACCCTGCTCACTATTTTAGATCTCCTCCCTTCAACTCAGTCATGTGGGAGATGGCCACCTATGCCAACCATTCTAGGCCCTTAGTTCTTCTTGTATTCTTGTATTTTTGTATTTTTTTTACCCAATTTTTTTGCACATTTTTCAATCTTTCTTATTTTTGTTTTACACCATCGTTCACATTTTTACTATTTCTTTGTTTGGTTGATTTGCTTTCATTCATCATACAATAAGTGCTCCTGATGGTAGATTGAATTATATAATTTTCATTGCTAATGTTTGGTTTTTACCTTTGAATTATGATGTTGATATTATGATATGGTTCTTTTAATAAAATAGCTAATGAGTCCACGTTGTCCATTCATCCATTCAACTTTGTGGTCTCCCTCGGTTTTGGAACTATACTGTCCTTTTTTTCTAATCAACTTCTTAATAAATTGGTGACTTGGTATTCTTCAAATCTAGAAAGGACTCAATGGATGAAATAGGTGTAACTTCAAGGGAATTTGATGCACGTGTGCTAGCCATTCTCTTGGGTTCTTGGATACTTTTTCTTAGGTTTTCCTACCATTGATCAAATATCAGGAAGCCAAGTGAATAAAAATAAGTCTTTTGATGGTATGGTTCTCACACAAAATAGAAAAAAAAGTGGAAATTCAAAGCACACCCCTTATACATAAGCAATCTAGGCTACAAGCATTGGTTATGGCACTAGAAAGACATGTTACCCATGCCTGAAGGTTTCCTCTAACTAAGGCCCTTTCTTGCTTCCTGCTTTTCCATCTTGCTCTCTTTGAAATGTGGTTACTCTTTGTGGAGGCATTCTTGTTGCTTCAAGATGATGGATTGGCCAAGTGTATCGATGCAAGGTCATTGAAGGTGGTTGGTTTGAGTCTAGATTTGGAATGAGTTCTACTCAGTTACATTAACCATGACATACACAAAGGACTTTACACAACTTTGCTCTTGGGATTCCATTCCATTTCTACTCTCCATCTTTCTTTGCATTTTCCATTTCATTATTGGTTTTATGATTAGTCCATATATTGTTTGATGCATTATATTTCCTTGGTAAATTCTTGTGGGTAATTTTTTCAACTCTTGCTTCAAAATGACATTCCTAGATCCTATGGGCTNACCCTCTACACACACAACACAGTCATGAATGAGTAAGGATAAGTAAACCACAACGTAGTTGATACCTTGCCTTGATATAAAGTGCATTGGCTGGGTTGTGGTTATGGAAAAAACTAGGTTAGAGATTTATTACTAATAACTACCCAAGGTGTAGGGGTTAGGAAAGTATTAGAATGGAGAAATTGANGTCATTGTTATTTTCCCCATCTTTCTTGTTCCTTATATTTTTTCATCTTATTGCTACCATAGGTTAGCTCTTAGTTGTGGGGGCCCTGGTACAAATTTTTCAATTTCTCCATTCTAATACTTTCCTAACCCCTACACCTTGGGTAGTTATTAGTAATAAATCTCTAACCTAGTTTTTTCCATAACCACAACCCAGCCAATGCACTTTATATCAAGGCAAGGTATCAACTACGTTGTGGTTTACTTATCCTTACTCATTCATGACTATGTTGTGTGTGTAGAGGGTGATTACATGGACAATGGACTAGGATAGGAGGGAGCACTTGGGATGGACTAGAGCTAGAGCATTTATGCTAGGAACAAGTCTGATTGCATGATTATGGATAAACAATGGAGGGTGAAATCTCAGCATGGCCAATAACATGCCTCATTTTCTTTTCTCCCTCTTTCTCTACAAGCTATCAAGTGAAGGTCTGGATGTCACTTATATATAGTGTTCACCACCATGGGTATGAACACCAATGTTATAATGTATTGTTAGTTTTTTCACTAAGCACTTAGAGTCTGCCAATCTATTTCACTACTAGTTTTCATTCTGTCAATAATCCCATACCTTTCCAATATTATGCAAGGAACTCAAGGATGAGTTTTCATTTAGTTGTGGGGGTATGATGAACCATGATATCGAATTCACGATATCGGGTCTATGATATTGAAGCTTGTCATGCAATGTTAGATACCCAATATTACATCCTGCCTCATTACCTATAAATAAGAGGTGGACGCACTTGGTTTGCATAGTTAATTTTAGTCTCTTACCCAAACTCTTGCCTTTTCTCCCTCTTAGAGTTAGAATTATTTTTGTGTGCCCATAGTAGGAGTCATAAAGTGAATAGATCTTTATTCAAGCATTGTGTACCTGAGCACATCTTATGTATGGAAATAAAGATAAACTTTGTGATAAACCTTGTAGCATTCAAAATTGGTTAATTAATGTTATTTTTATTTATTTAATGCTTTCCTTAGATAATTAATGCTCTCTCTCTCACCCTACATCTCTCCTAAGTAAGCACACATAGTATGCCACTTTAAGCATTGTGTAATACTTGGTAACCCAGTAATGATTAGCGTTTGGTAATCCTAGTAGTGTTGCACTAGTTCAAGATGTGTACGGAAAGTGAGAACGGATACTAGTGTTAGGATTAGTTAAAGCCTAGTTAATTAGTAGTCAAATTAAATTAGTTACTTAGTTATCTCTCCCCTCCCTTATTAGTAGCAGGACATAAAAACACATGAAAAGTATAAAAATCATATGCCTCAAGTTTACTTAACCATAAAATCATGACATAGAAGTAAGCTGAAAAGAAAATGATTGATTAACCCATTCTTATTCCACAAAGGTGAATAAGAACTTAGTCCTTGGAATTCGACTGGATCATGTGTGTATGCTCATATTTGTATGGTTGAGCGTAGGGATACCTCGCCACTCATCAAGCTTGAATTTTTATGTGTGACTTTCTCCAAATTATTTGGCTATTTTTTAGAAGTCTCTTCTTCTTGAAACTTCTACAATTCTTATTCAAAAATGTTAGTTGTTGAATCTTAGCTTTTATGTTTGAGATCTCTTCTTTCACTTTAGAGTGAATAGAATCTAGCTTAGAAATTACAAATTTATTTGCCTTCGTAATCAAATAATATAAAAGAAAATTTTCATCTTTAAGTTCACTATACCTTTTATCACACTTACCCCCTTGTTCATCCATATGTGAGGAGTTTTCATCTATAAGCACCATGCATATGAAGTGTGAATCTTTGGAAAAATTACATGTTTCTTCTTCACTTTTCTCACTGTCATCCCAACTTGTATAAAATTTAGTCTTTTAGGATTCTTCATCATTTGATCTATACTTTGGCTGAACCCTACTATCATGAGGATATTTGGAGGCCATATGGCCTCTTCCTTCATAAACCCAACATTCTATAGAAGATAATTCTAAGTTAGAATTCAAAAAATTGTTACCTCTTTCTCTACCTTTGAATAGATTGGGTCTTTGCTAAAATTCTTCTTTATTTCTTCTTATCGACAAACGTTGCAGCTTTCTTGAGAGAAAGGCAATTTGATATTCACTAGTGTCTTTATGCTCATTGAGCTCCTTCTCCTTGGAGGTATTCTTTAGAGCAACCAGTCTTTCTTGGATGGCATGTTCACTTATGAGATTCGTTTCATAGGTGATGAGAGAACTTTGAAGTTCTTCAAATTTTAGAGTGAAGAAATATCTAATCTTTTCCATATCTGTGACCTTTGATCTGAACTCCAGTTGAAGAGTTCTAATCATTTTGATAATGAAATTTCTCTTAGATAAATATTTACCTATACCTCTAATAGCTACAATAATATCATTTTATCTAGAGGAGTAATCTTTTATTTTCTCACCTTCTCTCATTTTGAGTTTATCATATTCACATTGTAAAACTAACAATTTAGATTATTTGACAATTAGATTTTCCTTCATTAGTAGCTTCTAAAGTTTGCAAAATTTCTTTGGCCATTTTACATCTTGCTACTCTATTAAATTCAAATTTTTTCAAGGTGAAATCTAAAAAATTCTTTGCTTTAGAATCAAACATGAATTTATCTTTTTCCTCTTATCTCCATTTGTTGTGAGGCTTGATGATGTTGGTCTATAGGTAGAGCGTAGCCTTCAAGCATTGACTCCAAAACTTAAAATTTTATGGATTTGAATAAATCCTTGCATTCTATATTTTTATTAGGTGAATTTGAATCAATTGAACATGGGTGGCTTTGTGTAAGATGTCCCCTCCATTGTTCATTCTTGATGTTAATTATGGCAAGGAAGAGCACTAGGCTTTAATACCACTTGTGGAAAGTTAAACATAGAAGGGAAGAATGAATAAGTTTTTCAAAAATTTCTTGGGACAAAGCACATACACAAAATTTAACATGGTTTCCCAACTTGGGTAGTCCACACTTAGAGGGTAGTTTTCAAGCACACCTCTATAATTTGTTGCTTTCAAATGTGGTTTGAAGGGTACCACACCCTATACAAGTTCTAAGCTCTGCGCTAGAGTGATTTAATGCTATAGATCCACTCAATCCCATAAGGTGCTGACAAGCTTAGAATGTGATTTCTAGGAGTCCACAACCTTTACAACCTTGAGCTTTGCTTCAGAGTGTTGTGGCACTACACCAATACTCAATCCCACAGGATCCCAACAAGCTCAAGCAAGATGCCTTCCCTCAAGACATACATCAACCCTGCCTAGCAATAGAAGAGAAAAACAATTATAAGGGATGAACACAAAGTTTTCTGAGCCTTGTACTTGAGGTACAACTCATGTTACAATATACAAAAGATAATACAATGAAGAGCAATAATGATTACAATGATTTTTAAATGATTTTACAAAAGCTTGCACATTTCCCAATAATAATGATATCTTCTTATAGCTACTATGTTTCCAAATTTATCTTGGAGCTCATGCAACAACTAGTTAATAGTCATGGAAGATGTCTTCTTTGTGGTTGAGACATCTTTTTGCATTTTTCCTTCATTCTAGAAAGATCTCTTTGTGTGGTGAAAGACTTCTTTCTATCACCATCCTTCATTTTAGGAAGACATATACTATTTTGTAGAGATGTCTTTTCCTATGATGCTTTCAATTCTACCAAGATGTTTACTATTTTTTGGAGACATCTTTCTTTGCTCTCTTTGAATTTTGATTTCTTCGTTCCTTGTCCATGATCTTGCACTTCCACATGCTTCAATGATGTTAACTTTGTTTGTAAGTTATTTGGTCTTTGTCCACGTTCTTTGAATTCTTGCATGTTCACTTTAGACCTTGTGAATGACCTTTTTCTTTGAGCTCACCAGTTCATTCCTCATCTTCTCATCTTGGTTTTCCATATACTTTGTCCTACAAACACAACAACCACACAATCATACAAATAACTTTTGATTCCATTTTACTTAACATTTTGACACACCAAAAGGTTAACAATCATGAGGTTAAAATAGTATATTTTAATGATGATGAACTCATAGTAGCTTCAAACTTCTTTGATATTAAGTCTGACAATGAATTCTCAGACATATATTATATTGATAAATCTTCTAGGAGAAAAAGTTCTTCATTATTAAATTTAGAAGATGATTCCTCATTTGATGAAGAGTGTAATAATAATAAATGGTATAATTTAAGATCCAAAGAGAAATAAAAAATGGCTTCTTCTAGAGCTACAAATAGTATTATTGAATACACTATTAAGCTTAAAGCTTTTTAATTACAAGAAAAAGAAAATAAGAATTAGAAAGACAATAAAGAGGATGAAAACTCTCAAATAAATTCATTGAATACCTAAGTGCATACAAGAAGGAAGTTTTATGGTGAAAAGGAATTTGATTTAATAGAAGATCTTAAATTTATCAAAGTAAATATAAGTGTTTTTCAATTGATGCAAATAGGTAGTTGGCAAAAGAAGGTCTTGGAAATGGTTAATAGAAAGAATGAAGTAGGGGAATTTTAGGTAAATGTTATCTACAATGAGGACAAGATTAAGCCAAAATACCCATGTATACCTAATAAAAAAGCCCCTTCTTTTCTCATAAAAATCAAGTTAAATTAAAGTTATTTGCATAATTGTTTAGTTAATTTAGTAGCTACTTCAACTTTTATGTCATTATCAATATGCAAATAGTTAGGTCTCATACTAGAATAGTCAAATAAGAACATCATTCAAGTAGATTAAAGTAGAGTAAAAATTGTGGGACAATTGGAAAATGTCATACTTCAAATAGCTTTTGAACCCCACATTAAAAGTAGAGTAATAGCTCAAATAGTAGATATTCTAGATTCATATAGTCTTCTTTTGAGCTGAAGTTGGAGCAAACATTTTTTTAGAATGCATAGTGATTGATTATTCATACAGGTGGTTATCATGAAAAGGGGAATCAAACTAGCTTTATTTCTATAGTAAATCCTTCATGTTAAATAATGTTATATCTAATGGCAAGAACAAGGTAATTGAAACTAAAGATATCTTAGTAGGACTATGTTCTATAATAGAAATTCCTATTTTAAAGTAATTAAAAAAAAGTAAAAGATGAAGAATGGGAATTATACTTTGATGGTTCATGTAACTCTAAAGGAGTTGGAGTTAGCATTGTTTTGGTTAATGAAAATTCTTAGAAAACTTTTAGGGCCATTCATTTATTATTTCCTTGTACTAATAATAGAAATGAATATGAAGCCTTGTGTATAGAAATTAAGACAACTTTGAAAGAAAGTGTAAAAAGAATAAATATCAAAGGTAATTCCAAACTTATTTGCAAATAGATTAAGGGAAATTATGCAATTTTTATTTTTAAGGTCATACAAGAAATTCATATGTACTCTCATGGAAAAGTTCAAAGAATGCAAGGTTATCAACATTCCAAGAAATGAAAATAAAATAGTTGATGAATTGACCATTGCACCATCTACTCTAGATCCTTCAATAGTTGTCAAATATAAAAGAGTTATTATAGAATTCGAGTATCAATCATTTGTCCCTAATAATATAAAACTTTTTCAAGTTTTTGAAGATGATCGGAAAATCCTCAAACTCTTCAAAATTAAGGATGAATTTAAAGACACTATATATAGATGAAACCTTAATTCAACTCAAATCTAATTTCATTTCAAAAGAAATACTCAATTATGAATAAGAGTTTCATGAAAGATTGGTTAAAGGATTAAAGGTTCAAAATTTTGAAGATCAGGCTTATGAAGTAATAAATTTAGAATCAAATGAAAATAAAAAAATATTAAATATAATCAAGAGAAGTGACCTTGTTTATAAACAAAGGTTATTGTTGTTACTCAAGAAAAACTTTGATAAGTTTTCTTGGTCATATGATGATCTCAGAACATTCAACCTTGATATAATTACTCATGAAAGTACTTTGTTAGAAGGTTGTAAAGTGGTACAGCAAAAATTATTACAACCCAAGATTATTTATTCTTAGATAATTTAACTCTATGCTGAAACATGCTATGCAAGTTGAAATCAAATAGTTATTACAAGTCAAGATTATTTATCCCATTCGATATTCTGTGTAGATAGCTAATCTTGTACTTGTAAGACAAAAAAATGGAGATATGAAATTGTATGTTGATTTTAGAAATCTAAATGAAGCCTCAGAGAAAGATAGGTATCCACTTCCTAGAATTTATGAAATGATAATCAAAGTTTTAGGATGCCATGTTTATTCATTCTTAGATGAATTTTCAGGATACAGTTAGATCATGGTGCATAAAGATGATAGATACAAAATAGCTTTCATCATAAAATGGGGAACATTTGCATACAGAAGAATGGATTTTGATCTTTCCAATGTTGGGGAAACCTTTCAATGAGTAATTCATACCACATTTAGAGAACTTATTGGCAAATTCATGGCTATCTATCTTTAGGATATTACTATCTATTCATCAAGGAAAGAGGATCGTATAAGTCATCTTCAAGATATTTTTGATAGGTTTCATAAATTTGGTATATCTTTAAACCCCAAGAAAAGTATTTTTGGATTAAAATATGGAAGTCTCCTTGGCTATATCATATGTTAGAGGGGTATAGCGATTGATATAACTCAAAATTTGAAGCAATTCAGGGTGTTGAACTTTTGATAAATAAGAAATCTCTTAGATATCTCTTTGGAGAGATAAACTTCATCAAAAAGTTTATACCTAGTTTCACAAAAATTACTAATCTGTTAACAACAATGCTCAAAAAGGATTGTGAGATCAAAAGAACTCTAGAATTCATTAAAGATCTAGGTAAAATCAAGATAGCAATTAAAGAAGCATCTTATCTTTGACAAATAAGAAATCTCGTAGATCTTTCTTTGGAAAGATAAACTTTGTCAAAAAGTTTATATGTAGTTTTACAAAAATTACTAAGCCATTAATAACAATGCTCAAAATGGATTGTGAGGTCAAAAGAACTCTAGAATTCATTAAATCTCTAGGTAAAATCAAGATAGCTCCAATGATTCAATTGCCAATATCTTAACTTAGAAGAATAAAGGAGAAGATGAACCAATTGAATTTTTTGGGTGTTATCCTAAAGTTGTTAAAATAAATTATAAAAAATTGAAAAAATAGGTGTATGAATTGATGTAATTATTCCTTTTAAGTACTACTTGGAAAAAGCATTGGTTCATATAATGATAGTAGAGCCAACTGTAAGATAAGGTTATGGCTAGAGATCTTGAATTATTTGTATTAAATTCTGTAGAAGAAAATTGATTCAATGATATTTTTAATTTTCTTTTTCTCTAGAAAGATACTAGAAAATTTAAGTAAGAGTGAGAAAAGGGATTTTATTAAAAAAGATTATAAATTCATCATTGAACATGGAATTTTATACAAAAAATGTTTTTATAGGGATTCTATTAGTGTATGTTCAGAATGGTCAGATTGAGCCTATCTTAGACCAATTTCATGATCATGAAAAATTGTTTAATGATTCCCTTAAATATGCTATGTAGCACATATTACACTATGGATTTTATTAGCCTAGCATGTATCAAGATATTAGCTCAAGACTTCAATGATGTTACAAATATTAGATTCATGGGTCAAAAATTAAGAAACCTAGAACTTCTCTAAAACTAGTCACTAATGATAGGCAATTTCAATAGTGGGGTTTATATTTTATTGGCATAATTACTCCTTCTAGAGTTAGACATAAATTCATACTCATAGCTACCAAATACTTTATGAAGTGGTTGAAAGAAAAGGCTTTATAAAAGAGTTCAACATCAGATGTAATAAGGTTCCTTTAAGAGTAGATCTCGAGTTTCTTTGGTATGTTGAAAGTATTAATGTCAGATAATGGTCCTATTTTTAGTTTGAAGAATTTATAAGTTGGGCTTATGAGAAATCAATTTTTCTATTGTTCTCATCAAAATAATACCCTCAAGGAAATACATTGGCCAAGTCCACTACTAAGAAGCTTATTTCCTACATTAAAAGATCAATGGAAGGGAATCCTGTAAACTAGCTGATGAGACGCGACTTACACTAGGCCGCGATATCGCGTCTTCTCCTGCGATATCACGTACGTGATATCGCGTCCCGTCGCCATATCTATAAATAAGAGGCGACACTCCCTTCATTTCCCAATCCTGGCTAGTGTAGCGAAGCTCTGGTAGATTGATCACTCCAGAGTTAGAATTTTTCCCCATGTGCCCGCAGTAGGAGTTCTAGAGTGAACGGCTCTTTATTCGAGCAGCTTGTAACCTGAACCCAAGTTGTGTACGGCAATAAAGATGAACTTGTTTGGATAAACCTTGCAGCACGTGGTTTCATTTATTGCTTTATTTCCTGCTTTCCTAGTGCGTTCAAGTACGACTTGATTACGAGCGTCTACGGACGTGTACGGCTAGTCAAGGAATCGGCTGCTTGACGCAATGCATGAGTACGACTCAATTACGAGCATTGGATGCTTGGTAACCCAGTAGCGTATTCCAGGATTCTGCGCTTGGTAACTCCCGGGTCTAATGTGTACGGCTAGTTGAGGAATCGGCTGCTCATTGCTAGGCTAGATCGTGTGATAAGTACGACTTAGTTACGAGCACCCACGGGTGTGTACGGCTGGCTAAGGAATCGGCTGCTTATCACACGTAGGCTAAATAGGTGCCTCAGTACGACCACTTCGAGCACTTGCGTTACGTGTGGCGATCCCAGTAACGATTAGCGTTTGGTAAGCTGCAGTTGCATAGTTCAGGGTGTGTCCGGCAAGTGGGAACGGATGCTGACGCTAGTTAATTTAGACTTAGATCTTAGTTAGAGTTAGTTTAGTTTTCTCAACCCTTTCTCCTGGTAGCATAGAAGATAAGTCGAAAATACCAAAAAAATCACATACCTCAGACTTGCTTAACCATACACCGTGACACATACAAGCAAGCCTGGGAAGACAACGAACGATTAACCCCAAGTGTTTCTTGTGGCGTTAAGGCATTTAGTCTGCGGAGTTCGACCGAATCGTGCGTGTACGCTCGTATTCGTATGGTGGAGTGTAGGGGTACCTCGCCACTCATCACTAGCATAACCACTTGCTATCTACTTTATGGATGAACTATATTAGAATCAAGAAATCTATCGAAACATCACTATATAATTTAGTTTATGGAATTAAAAAAATTCACCAATAAAATTATAAATTTAGTTTTAGAAATTTTATAGAGACAGGAAAAAATGGATAAAGATTAAAGTTTCATGATTTTTCTTATAAAAAGGAGGCTAAAATTGATATGGATAGAGATAGGTTGTTGAAAAATGCTTCCCAGGTAAAACGATGATTCAATATGAAAGACTTAAAAAGGGCATTTAGAGTGGAAGATCTCATTTTTCTTTGGAACACAAAAAGGTAAAAGGATCATAATAAGTTTTATACCAAATGAATGGACTTGTTCATAATCAAATGACTAAGTTTTAGATAATACCTACAAGCTCTCCATGATGAATGGAACTAAACTAGAATTACCATTTAATGCCATCCATTTCAAACATTATTTTGGGCAATCACCTAATACCTAATGGAGCAAGAAGAGGTTGGAAATTGTAAATACATAAATAGTAAACACAAGGGGACACCCTTGTTTTAAGAAAAATAGAGCTCAATCCAAATTTGAAGAGGAGTTTTATTAAGCGTAGTAACCACATCAACATCACACTTAGTCAACTCATAAAGCTTATATGTGAGGATGAGTTTTAACCTCGCAAGATAAGCCTTTTGGGTTCTACCACATTAGCCTCTAGAGCATATTCATGGAGCTCAAATTGGATAAGCTTATTAAGTTTTGTGTCAATATTTTCCCATTAATGAAACAAAAATTAAATTTTAAAGATTTTAATTATGTTGTAAAATCAAGTCAAGCTTTAATATGTAGCATTGTTGACTAGTTAATGCTTTCACAAAATTAAAGAAGGTAACACAATGTATTACTTTTAATGAAATAAAAAGTTTCTTAACATTGTTTATGGCCTAGAATAATAGTTTGACAAACTTTAGAAGAAACTTTAAAGGCCAATTTATAATGCTTTTATTAGCTAAAATAGTATCAACAAAGTTTGAATTCCTAAGAAGGTTTCAAGTTCAAGTTTCAATGGAAGATAAAGAACTAAATGAGACGCATAAATACATGTCCAAAAAAGTTTTTCAACATAGGTTACCTTAGACTATGTTAAATTTTTTTGGCCAATATATGAGGTCAAGTAGTCTACTTGGTTTTGGCAAAGGTTGTTTGATGAACCTTATGAAGACGTAATTAGTTTTGGGAGAAAAACTCATTTAGCCAAGTTAACTCATTCATTCCAATAAGAAGCATCAAAATTGGTGATTTTCATGCCCTAAGTCAGAAGTTAGCTTAAGGAGATATTGGGTTTAAACTCAAGATGAAAATAGAAAGTTTAATTTGGCTGATATGCAAATTAAGGTTATTTAGTTATTAAATGAAGAAAACATAGGATTGAAATGACACATCATGATGATGTCATGCATCAAGATCAGATTTTCCTAATTCGTGAAATGGAAAGAAACTTATTTTTCCTAGTTCATATTTTAAAAAAAAATGAGGTAATGGCCACAAGATACATAGAATATGAAAGTGGCTAATTCAGGTTAGCAAGGATTAAATAGATATGTGCATGGCCTAGAAATTAAAGTAAGAGGAAGAAAAACAAAAAGATATTTGGCTCGTATATGAACTAGAATAAAGTTACCTTTGCCTAGTTTGTGTTATTAAAGAAAACTAAAATTGGCTGAAATATGTTTTCTCCAATTCACTATATAGTCAAAATGGATTCTATTTAGTTCAAGTAAATAAATTCATGTGACTCTTCTATCTCGAATTTTGAGATCGATATCATTGTTAGCATCATGTTGTAAAAAGAAAAAAAAAATTTGCACTAGAGAAAATCACATTTTTTTTATTTTGCTATTTGGCTAGATCCCATTTTCTTTGTTTCCTATCCAAATTGGAGAAAATCCCATTTTCCCCATTTCACTATTTGGCCAAGTTCTATTTTGTGCATTTCATATCTGAATTGGAGAAAACCCCATTTTTTCAATTTCTTTATTTGACCAACTCTTATTTTCTTTGTTTCATATGTGAACTAGAGAACAACCCATTTTCCCCATTTCGCTATTTGGCCAAGTTCCATTTTCTTGGAAGAAAACCCCATTTTTCCCATTTTTCTATTTGGTCATGTCCCGTTTCTCAATTTTAGCCAAACCAGAGAAAAACACATTTTTTCCATTTTACTATTTGGTGAAAAGCCCATTTTCCCCATTTTAGCCAAACTAGATAAAAACTCAATTTTCTCATTTTGATATTTGGTTAAAACCTATTTTATCCATTTTAGCTAAACCAAAGAAAAATCCAATTTTTCCATTTTTCTATTTGGCCAAGATCTAATTTTCTCCATTTTAACTTGCTAAAAATTCAAAAAAAAATTTACTTGGGCAATACATAAATCTAGCATTTGACAAAGGAAACGGTTACTTGAAGTTTGAAATAATAAAAAAACCTAGGAAGTTATTATTTAAAATGGGACAAATTTCATTCAATCTATTTCACTAAAATGACTAATTCGCTATTCTCCCATTTCGAAAAGGAACTCATGTCTGAATATAACAACGAATTCCAAAATTCACTTTTATAGTCTAGAAAAAGTAGTTACAAAATGAAATGGAGAAAAACCAATTTATCCCAGTTACCAAATGGGGAAAACCCAATTTTTTTTATTTCATTAAAAGGCCTAAATTGGAGAAAATGCTATCTAACCCACTATATATGAAATAGCCTAAATGAAGAAAATAGCATTTTTCCTACTCTATAATTTGTGTCAAATTTATTTCATCCTAGATTGAGCCAAGGTATAAAAGAAGATATGAACTGAAATAAAAATAATGACCATTATCCTACTTGCTAAATGGCTAAAGCTAATTTTCTCCATTCCATTGAATGATGAAGAAATGGCCACGTAGTGACGATCTAGTGAAGCATTACATCTTAATGATCAAACTGAAGTAAGTAGGCCAGAATACATTATATAAATGGGATAAAGCTGATTTATCCAAAAATGGAAGCAAAGCACTAGTTAGAAGTGGTGATCAGAAAGGTTTTCATAAAAATTTTGGAAATCATGAATACACACAAGATTTTTTGCATAATTTTAGGCTTTAAAGTTTTTGGTTATAGAATTAGGAGAGATCAACAAACAATTTACAGATGCAAGACTTAAAGAAGAAGAATGAAAAATAAAAAAAAGTGCCAGATATTTGTTGCCATTATCAATAACTATAGACTGTACAAGAAACATTGGCAAAATCATTCAAAATTAGCACCAAGTTTAGAGAATAGACCTTAATTCATGAGAAAATAGTTACCAAAATAGTTCACTTCATCCTTCAATGATGTTCTGGAAAGGGCCATAAGATGTTACAGGATATCCAAGAATATGAGAAGAATATAACTAATGCTATCAACACAAAAAAATCAAATGATGGTAGAAAATTAGAGAAAAACATAGTGCAATCATTTGCTATCACTAAAAATAAGAAAGTAGCAAAATCATTATCATGATTATACAAGCAAAGTTATTACAAGAGACTAGTTCAATGAGAAGATGAATATCTTGGTAGAAACTCTAGTTGTAATAGAGATATAGTAGTAGTTAGCATATTTAAAATTCATTAAAGATGCATTTGAGAAGGGAGTGGTCGACAATTTCATCCTAATAACTATTTATAACTCCTTTACAATTATAATTGATTCTTTTTAGTTATAACTGGTTCATGTCCTACTATATAAAGGTAGGGCCTTTTGTGAAAACAAGAGGAGAAAATCATCAAAAAGAGACTAATAGTGAATTTTGTACAATGAGATTTTAAAGTAAAGATTTAATTTAGCTTTTGCCTCTAATCTATGAGTCATGTTTATTTCTTCCTTTTTATCATTGTGGTTTAGCTAGCTAGTAAATCATGACATATCTTACAATTATTTCTTGAAATTATTTGAATTGCTTATAGTAGCCAAGGGTTTAGTAATTTTTGCTATCATTGATTGATCACAATAACTTGATTATTTAGAGTGTTTTCACATATTGATGATGGCTCATTTTAATGTTTAGGATTTTATGTAATTCTACTATCCTATGTCACAAATCCATTGAATCTTCTCTATTTTCAGTTTTCTTGTGGATTTGTTCTTTGAGAAATATTAATAGTAGATTTGTAGGATTGTACTTAAAGATTAAATGAAAGAATAATTGGTAGAAGTAGGTAATGATCAATACTATATAGACTAGATTATATTGATAAACTTGGAAAATATTTTGGCTCATATAATAGGGTTTTAGAAGGCTGAATCTCTCTTTGTCAAATTATTAATTGCTATTAAAACTTTAAGATAGTATAAGATTTATAGTAAGCATAAATTTGAAAATACCTTTCTCATACAACTTCTGAGTGTTATTTGGAGTTATCCAACCCTTACTGTTACTAGAAACTAGAAAGCACTAGAATTTAAGTTTGAAAGAACCCTCTGTCTATGTGTTTTTAGTTACTAACTCAGGGATCACAACTTTGGAGATAGGAAGGGAGTCTAAAGTGGTCACCAACAATAGCACAACTCATTAAAGATTAAAGAAAAGAAAATAAAGAAGTCCGAAATTGAAGAAGGGATAATACTAAATGAAAATGAGGAATCAATATTTCATGAATACTTCCATTCAAACAAGAAAATTCCATCAAACAAATGACTATTAGAAATAGGTTGTATAAATCACATGACATCAGGAATTAATGACTTGACCAATGTATCATTCAAAAATGGCCTTGGGAAGTTATACTTTGAAGATGAAAAAAATTTCTAATTCTTAGAACATGTACCATAAATATCAATTTAAAAGATGAAAATAAATTTGAAATTAGAGATGTGTTTTATGTTCCAAACCTTGAAAAATCCCTTCTATTAGTGATCCAACTATCAAATGATGGCTACAAATTGATATTTAATGAAACTTCTTTCATTTTTATGATGGAAGTAATAGAAAAGAAAAACTTAAAGAGCCTACAAATCAAATTTATTACTTAGAATTAGTTTCAAAAATAGTGTAATCAAGAAATAGAAAAAATCAAAATGTGCCTTCAAGGAATGAAAAGAAGAATGAAAAAATAGAATACTTAGGAGTATGCCTATACAATTTTCTCAAAGAAGAAAAACAAGTTATTAATATCATAAAATTATGGACAAATAATAAATTACGAAAAACAAAATGTTCACTATAACAACCCATATTTTTTATGTCCCTGGTACATATGATTTCTTGTTAAATTTGTGATGCTTATGCTTGAGGCATGTGTTATGTATGTTATGGGTTTAACATATTATATTATGATGAGCTTTGAGCTCTTTTGATGTATTAATGATTTTATGTTTTTTTGGTATATGTATATTATATATATTTATACATGTACATTTTATACCATTCAAAAAATTTTCAATGATCCTATTGTTAAGTATTGTGATCATGGCATGGTTTGCCTGATTTCATTCACTTGTATTTTAGTCACCTTGTATGATGTAGTGTTACTGGCTACATGTTTAATAATTAATTAAATAGTTTTATTGTAATGTCTCGTCCTTTGTTAAGGATGAACGCAATTGTAAATAATGTAATTTACCTTCTAATGAAGGGGCACCTCATTATAAGGAGTTATGATTATTCATGTATCCCATTTAAGGGTTTGACCTATGCCAAATAAGGCCAGGGTTAGAGGTCATGTCAGACATGGAGTTATGGAGCTAGGAAAGGCAAGTAACGGGAGTCAGGTGAAGTGGGACAAAAAGGGGTTGATCACCCCTTTGGCAGGATAGCCTAACCATGGTGGTAGTGCCAAATTGTCTCTAAGGCTTATCTGGCATAGGAAGACAACCCAAAAGGGAGTTATAGTACTCTCTTCCATTAATATAATTTTTTCCTTTTCCTTGTTTAATTCTTTGGTACCATTTATTTATTTACCAATGAATTCTTTTATTAAGTATCTATATTGTTTCTGGTATATTATCTATGAAAATGGTGAATGTAGTAAATTAAGTGTTCATATTGTTACAACATCTGGGAATGGGATGTCACATTTGGTATCAAAGAAAACCATGATTTAGAAGCCAAAGTAGAAGAAAAAATTTATTTTATTATTATTGAAGAACACAAGTACACTTGAGAGAAATAACAAAGTAAAGGAAAATACTATTTTATTTTATTTTGGTAATCAAGGAGGAGTGAGACGAAGTACATCTTAGTAGGATATAGAAAAAGAAGAATAGGGAAAAAAAGTTGAATGGAAAAAATGTAAGAAAGACAACTATAATTATTTTTTATGACCAAAAGATTTAAGAAGATCTATAACTATCTTCAATTGGGATTCTCTTTCTTCAGTAGTAGCAGCTGCCTTGCTAAGCACTACTTTGCATCCAGCTAGTCCATCACACAACTATTTAATATATTTGGTTGCATGCTTTGCTACAACTGCTGATTCCTTTTTTCTTTTAAGTTGGGTTTGCAACATATCCATCTATATTATTCGATCATCCATGTCCTTTTTTCATTCTTTCTCCTTCCTTTGTAGAAACAAGATTTAAATTATGAGTTATGATCAAATCAACAAACAAATATATATATAAAAGAGAATTATTCCCTAAAATCGATCATTATCAATTTGAAGGAACCATTCAGAAGTTGCTAGATGGTGAGCATAGCATGTTGCATTTTCCAATTCTTCTAAGAGTTGCCCCAGATGTTTTACGACATTTAGAGCATCCTTAGGAATTGGATGAAAAGATAATAGAACTCTAGCCTATATTAAATCATAATCTACCTTGAAGAGTCATGAATGACATTACCATAGATGGTAGATATCCTCACAAATGGAATAGGGTTTATTATCTGAGATTCATTGGGTAATGCATCAAAGAAGCACAAGTTTTTTTTCAGCAGCCACCACTATGTTTTCCATCGAATAAGGAGAATCCTGAGATTGAGAAAGAAGAAGTCACTAAAATAGATTCAGAAAATAATGCTAGTGCTACCTATGGAAGAAAACCTCTTATAGGTGTCATAGTGAAAGAAGGCATGACTAGTGATCTAGGTGGTTGATTGGGAATCTATGCAAGAGTAGCGCCTACATCACCTCTATCTATCTCTCGAATAAAGTATTGTTGCTTCATAGACCTTTGCAACAAAAAAAGATAATAATAATAATAAAAATAAAATTAAAAATCAACATCATACAAAGGAAAAAGGGAAGTATTTTAACCTTTAAATAACTAAAACTTACCTTTGGTTATTTTCCGTTATCTTGTCTTGAACTCTGTAGAGTTTGTTGGGATTGTTGTGGAGACTATTGTTGGGTTTGTTGTCTTATAACAACTAGACTACTAGAACTTTTTCCAATACATTACCTCTCTAAAAAAAATAGAAAAGAAAATCTATAGATAAGACATAAAACAAAGTAAGCTATATTTAAATATATATATCTTGGGAGTAGACAACGAGATCTATTTTTGTGATTGAACCATACCAAAGGATGAAGTACCTTGAATTTCATTCTACAACCCAAATTGCACTGTCAAATACATAAAATAAAAACATAATAAAAAAATGAAAAAATAAAAACATGAAAATACCTCACTAATTTCCTCCTAACTCTGAGCTTGCTGTAAAGCTAGTTGACCTTTCTTAGCACCCATAATATTGCTCCTTATAACCCTCTCATCTTCAAGAAGTTCAAGGCACAATCAAGGATTGTAATGAGTAAAAAATTTCTTGAGATCATCATAACTTATGATCATACACATGATCAATGGTATATAGCATAGGGTATAGGATTTGGAAGGATTTTGATGGACAACATTAATTTCAGTCATAGTAATATACCAAGTAGCGAAATAATACAATTACCAATCATAAAATCTACTAGTTATGGTACCATGAAGTATGAAAATAGAATAAAAACTAATATTGGATTGTTTTCTATACCATAGAACCTTGTTATTGATGAACACACATAAGTCGAAGTAAGCATTGTTAATGAAATTTTTATGAACAAATTCGTTTTTCCTAATGGTAGGACTAGCAACATAATTGGATAATTCCTTCTTACAAAAAGATTTAAATTTTTGAGAATGAATTGAAGGAATTAAAGGATCCTATCCTTGTTGAAAACCAAAGACTATTTTAATATCAAGAGGAAGGATTGTTATTGTTCCAAATCATAATTGGAAAATAGTACTCTTCTTATTATTGTATGATTCACACCATTCCATAAGAAAATCCTTGAAATGGGAGAGTTTACTAATTGAAAAAACAAGTAAATTAGCTAACTTAGAAGTTGTAAGGAACTAAAAATCATCCTTCCCAAGCAAGCTACGAACTCGGTTAGAAGTAGTACAAACATTATTTTTGTGTAAGAAAATATTAGGCAATAAAGAGCTACTACCTGAAGGGGTTGGAGGTGAAGCTTGACGTTTGGGAGTGATAAATTCTTTATAATAAAAAATATTCAAGCTTCTTTGTTAATAATCTTTTGCTAGTATTAAGTTATAATGAGTAAATCATCCTACTTCTCATATTTATAATACAACTGTAGAAATCATAAAAAAAACCAAGAAAAAGTATAACTTAAGATAACCAAATACTTAATAAAAGCTAATGTATACCTTTTTTGAAGAAAAAGCTAACATTTACTTTTTGTTTTAAAATATAATGTTCACTTTTTTGGATTTTATGTATTTTAGATTTGCTAAAGTAAAGTTATCTACCATCCAACTTGAAGTAATCTTCAAGAGGATTCCAATGGTACCAATTTCATTAAAATTTGACTTCTAGTTTCGAAGATATGGTCATTCTTGGTTAACGTGCAATTTAAAATTAAAAAAATAAAAATATATGTATTTTTTATTAAAAAAATTTATTAAACAAGGGGTGTTAGGTTCAAACTCAAGCCCCAATCATTAAAAAATATTATACACACACATACAACAATAATATTAAATTGTTTTTAAAAAAATGCTAGGGCCTATGGGTAGGTCTCGACGAGGCCTATGACTAGCTGTAGCCAATCATGGCATGGCCATGTTGAGGCTGCGACCAGCCATGGTAAGATTTTGGCTAGTCACAGCTAGCCATAGCAAGGCTACAGCTTGGCCACGGCTAATAAGTTTGGCCCTTGGGGCTAGCCCCAAAAGGGGCACAAGAAAAAACTTGCACATGTGTATCCCTATCATCACCTTCTATCGTGCCACCTACGTTGCCACTATCCCTTAAGCTGCCATCTCTTATGCCTTTGCTTGCACTGCTGTATAGAATACTGCCCTACACTACATGACCCTACCACCTTGCATCGTGTAGCATTGCCATCACTTGCAACTGCTCACTGCCTACAATCACATCTCACTTGAAACTACAAAATGCCATCACTACCTTCTCTCTACTACCATCACTACCTTATACACCACCTATCACTACCTCCTGTGCCATCCATCATTACCTCTTGTGCCATCCATCACTACCTTTGGCACCACCCATCATTGCCTCCTATGCTATTCATCACTACCTCCTAAGCCACCCATCACTACCTCTTGCATCGTCCATCACTGTCTCCCAAGCTACCCATCATTGTCTTTCGCACTGCCCATCACTACCTCTTGCATCGTCCATCATCACCTTTTACATTGCCTATCATCACCTTCTGCACCATCCATTATTTCCTCCCATGCCATCCATCACCACCTCCTACGTCACCCATCAGTACCTTCTGACCACCGCATAGACCCTAGAATGGGTCATCCTTCAATTGACAAAAAAATTGATTTTTTTTAACAATTGATGGAAATTTTGAAATTCTCATCAATTGATGAAAATTTTTCAAAAATATTTTGTGCCTATTACTTTTAGTTTAAATAAAAAACATGTTCCCTTATTTACAAAAATTTAAATTGGTGTTGCACTAATATAAAAAATATAAAAAATTTCATTAAGCATGCACATCCTTGAGTAAAACTGGAATGGGTGACCTCTTAGGAAGTCTTAAAAAATGTGAAAGTTGAGAAAACTTAAAACAACTATAACTTTTAAATTTGGAGTCCATTTTTAACCAAACAAAAATTGATTCCAATGGATTTGAACCTTTTGGACTCAATGGAATGGTTAGATTTAGTTTTTCAACTACAAAAAATTAGCATTTAATTCATTATTTTAGATCCCAAAAATAATTAAGATTCAATACTTGGTGAGAAATCCATAATAGTTTTAACTTCTTTCACAACTAACTAAATTATTTTGAATCCCATAAAAAGGATGCTACAAGTTGAGGATTATTAACATACCTAACTTCTTCAACTTACCAATGTCTAGAACTTGAAGAATAAATTGGAGAGAAATCGAAGCCCGAGTCAATAACCAAATGAATGCCCTTGAAGATAAAATTAATGAGATTAGTGGTGTTCAAGAAGAAGTTCATCACTCAAACAAAGGGTTCAAGAAAGAGATGCAAAATATGTTTGAGGAAATTAGAAAATTGTCCCAGAGTTCAAAAGATAAATGGTTAGATGTGCAAGGAAATATGGATTCCTTTGTAAACTCTATCAAACAATTAACTAACCATTTCATTCAACCTTCAAACCTTACCAACATTCTACCTAGGGAACAACTTCAAGACCATGATCAGCTTCCTCCTAAGTATCCACACCAAACACAATCTCTACCTACTAGTGGATAGGATACCAACATTCCTCTTGTAGGTTGTAGAATTGAAATCAAAGGTGGGAACTGGCTTAATCCACCTAGAGAATCAGTAACACAAATTCATGCTAAAAAAGTAAAGTTAGATCATTATGATGGAGCCCCTAGATCTAGTTCTAAGGCAAAGGATTAACTTCATACAATGAAAAATTACTTCGATATGTTGAATTTGTCAAGCCATGAACATTTAGAAGTTATCTCCTTGTATTAAAGAGGACTTGTAGCAACATGGTGGAATGGACTATGATATTAAGGTTTGATTATAAATTGGCTTAATTTTTGTTGAGATTTTGAATAGAAGTTTGTTTCCAATTCTTTTCTCAAAGAGAGGAAAATGAGATTTGATTCCCTAAGGTTGGGAAGGTGATCGGTGATGATTACTACAAGGAATTCTATAATCTTTATCGATATGTAAGTCACAAGGATGAGGGAGAATTAGCTTCAAAATTCATTAGAGGACTACATGCTCAGTTACATCCCCAAACACAAGTCCATAATCCTAAAACTGTTGATGAAGCATATAGAATTGCTAAGGATTATGAGGAATTTAATTAGATATGAATTATCATTCAACAAACAACTCTTTGAAAAACTACTTTTCCACAAACAATGGTAGAATAGATACCAATCAAAAAAGCTTGATTAGCATCTAAATGTTTTATTTTTAGTGAAGATCATTTCAAACAAGATTGCCCAAAATATTGAGAAAAAATAAAAATGGCCAACCAAATCAGAAATCTAAAACCCAAACCATACATGAACAAAGGAAAAATTCTAGCCACTACCACAACCATCAAGAAGATATCTGCATCAACTAAATCAGGTTTGCGTAAATTTAAATTTTTTGTATTAATTTTGAAGGTTCAATTAATGATAAAAAAATTAAATTTTTGATTGATAGTGGTGCTAGTGATACCTTTATTTCTCCAAAGTTAATTAATTTATTGAAATTAAGTTTACCTTTCAAGAAAATTGTTAAGATAGAATTGGCAGATGGAACAATTGTGAGAAAACATACCAGGTATGGAGAAATTAACTTTACCTTGCAAAACATGCCTTTTGTTGATGATTTTTTTGAATTTAAACAAGGTGATGTTGATGCAATTTTAGAAATTTCTTTCTTGCAAAAATTTGATGCTACTACTTACTTTGGAACTTGTATTTTAAAAGTCCCAACACTGATAGAGTCAGGGTTCTAAAGGGGGTAGGAACAGTAAAGAAAATTCATATGATAATTATTAAGCAAGCTAAAAGATTAGTCAAAAAAGATGCTATGATGTTGGTTGTCAAAGTAACCCAACCTTAGAGATCTTCTGAGATCCCAAATAAACTCAAGGAATATAAAGATTTAATATTTGGCGAAACTAGAGAACTACCTCCAAAAGAACTATTGAGCATACCATTGATATTTTTCTTGGTACATAGCTTGTATAAAAAGGTCCTTATAGATTTTTTACTTTTGAATTAAGAGAATTAAGAGAACAATTAGACCAATTATTTGAAGAAGAGAAAATTAGACTTAGCATATCACCTTGGGATGCACTAGTTTTATTTGTTAAAAGGAAAGATGGTACACTAAGATTATGCATCGATTATAGAGCATTGAATAAAGTGATGATTGAAAATACTTATCCTTTACTTAGAATCGATGATTTATTTGATCAACTTATAGGTGCATGTTATTTCTCAAAGATTGATTTAAAATTAGGTTATCACCAAATAAGGATTAAGAAAAAGAATAATAAGAAAATTTCTTTTAGAACTATATATAGATTATACAAATTTTGTGTGATGCCGTTTGGATTAACTAATGCACCTGCAACATTTATGACATTAATGACTAATATTTTTCGTGAATATCTTGATCAATTTGTTATAGTATTTATAGATGATATACTTGTTTATTCTAAGTCAAGAGAAGAACAAATCAAACATTTGAAAATTACAATGGAAATTCCTAAAAAACATCAACTAAAATCTAAATTGTGTAAATGTGAACTCTTTAAGGAAGAAGTTTTATACTTAGGACATATAGTTTCCAGGTAAGGATTGCAAGTAGATCCAAAAAAAATTATTGTGATCTAGGATTGGCCTGAATTAAAAGATGTTATTGTAGTTCATAGTTTCTTAGGTTTACATAGTTTTTATTGATGTTTCATTAAAGATTATTCTATGTTAGTAGCCCCATTGACTGACCTTTTGTAGGATAAATGTGTGTTTAAATTTGATGAAAAATGCAGGGAATCTTTTCTCAGATTAAAGATGCTCCTTATAATAGCACCTATTTTGAGAATTTCAGATGAAGAATTATCTTTTGAAGTATCCATGGATTCTTGTGGAATAGGAATCGGTGTAGTTCTTTCACAAGGAGATAAAGTGGTATGTTATGAATCTCATAAATTACAAGGAGCCAAGGTAAATTACTCAACCCATGATTTAGAATTACTAGCAATTGTTCATTCTCTGAAAGTATGGAGACATTATCTTTGTGGAAAAAAGTTTGTACTAAAAATAGATCATAAAAGTCTAGAATATTTGCAAAGACAGCCTATTTTAATACTCATCAAAGGCGATGGATAGAATTATTGGTAGAATATGATTTTGAAATCAAATATATTCTTGGAAATAAAAATGTGGTAGTTGATGTCGTTATTTGAATGTGGAATTTAATGATAGGTGTGGTAACAACTCCTATGGAAGAAGAAATTAAGGAACAAATAAAAGAAGACCCTTACTTTAAAAAGATTTTAATCAATATTTCCTATGAGCCTCAATATCAACTTACCTCCAACAATTTATTGATGAAAGGACAAAGAACATGTATACCAGAAGAAAATTAGAGATTAAAATTGTTGAGTGAAGCACATGAAGTACTGTACATAGGACACCCAGGTTATATTAAGATGTATATGATAATTTGAAAATCATATTTTTGGCCTTGAATGAAGAATGATGTGTCCTCATACATTAATAATTTTCCAACATGTTAAAGAATAAAAATTGAACAAAGAAAACCTAGTGGATTATTACAACCTCTTGAAGTCCCAACCTGGAAATGGGAAGATATGACCATGGATTTGATTGTGGACTTGCCAACAATCAAAAAGGAAAACGACTCAATTTTCATAGTAGTTGATCATCTATCAAAGATGGCACATTTTATAGCTTTGAAATCTACAAACACAATAGAAGAAATAGCCCAAAAATTTGTACGTGAAGTATTTTGATTGCATGGTTGTCCAAAATCTATCAGTTTGGACAAAGATCCTAAATTCATATCTAAATTCTGGAGAAATTTCTTCAAAGAGCTTGAAACCTAGTTAAAATTTAGCACAACTTATCACCTTGAGATTGATGGACAAATTGAATGTGTAAATAGAATATTAGAAGATATCCTATGAAGTTATGTTGGGAGTAGACTAAAAACATGGGAGAATTATTTGCATTTGGAAAAGTTTTCCTAGAATAACAATTATCAAGGTTCTATACATTGAACACCATTCAAAGTAGTATATGGAAAAAAATTTTGTACACCATTAATCTGGGCAGATCCAACCTTAAGAATAGAATGGAAGGAAGAAGAAATGAAAATCATAAACAACATTGTCACAAGAGTAAAACAAAATTTTCAAGCTACCCAAGATAAATATAAAGGATATGTAGATCAACATCAACTTAGAAAAGAATTCCAAATAGGAGATCAAGTATTATTAAGAGTAAAACCTATTAAAAGTTCTCTTAAATTGGGAAAATATACTAAATTGGCACCTAGATTTTGTGGACCTTTTGAAATTTTTGAAAGAATTAGTAAAGTAGCATATTGATTAAATATTCTGGACACCTTAGAAATTCATCCAATTTTTCATCTAAGCTTGCTAAAGAAATTTCATGAAAATGATGTCCCATATGTGTTAGATTGGAATACTTAACCATTACAATCCAATGCCAGCTTTGAAGTTAAACTAATTACTATTAAGGACCAAAAACCCAAGAAATTATGAAGTAAAAATATCAGTGAAGTACTTGTTCAATGGTCAAATTGTGATCAACAAACTTGGTAAAATAGGGAGTTTATTTTAAATACTTATCCTCAACTTTTTGAGCATCATGATAGTGAATGATAAATTAAATTTATTACGGATGTAACAAATTATGTTTATAATTTTTGATCTTTTATTTGTATAGATGATAATGAGGAAAATAAGGGAAGTAAATTTGAGGAGCATAACAATGAAGCAGTAGCTAAGCAGCTAGATATAGAGGAAGCACTCAAGGATGAGGTAGATGCTTAAGGGGGGTAGATTGTAATGACCCATCCCTTGTTAAGGATGAAAATAATTTTAAACAATGTAATTAACCTTCTATTGAAGGGACACCTTGTTATGAGAAGTTACAATTATTCATTTATCCCTTGGGAAAGGGTTTGACCAATGCCATTTAATGCTAGGATTAGAGATCATGCCAAGCATGGAGTTGTAGAGCCAGGAAAGGAAAGTAATAAGAGCTAAGTGAAGTGGGAAAAAAAGGGACTAATCACCCCTTTGGTAGGACAACCTAATTGTAGATCCAGTGCCAGATTGTCTCTAAGTCTTAAGTAGTGCAGGAAGATAACCCAGAAGGGCATTACAGTACTCTCTTCCATTAATATAATTTTTCCATTTTCTTTGTCTAATTGTTCGTTACCATTTATTTATTTACTAGTTAATTCATTGATTAAGTATTCATAATGTTTCTAGTATATTATCTGTGAAAATAGCGAATGTAATAAATTAAGCATTCATATTTTTACAACATCTGAGAACAGGATGTCACAGTTATTTTATTGTAATAGGATTCTTAAGATATTTTAGGAATAATTATTTTTAGAGGAATTTTCTTTATTGATTAAATTAGCATATGTGGAATTTATATGAGATTGAAAAAAATTTCTTCTACGCTGGAAAGGATTAGCGATAAAATTCTTTTAGTTTGATTTCAGTTTTGGTAATTGGTTGTTTTTTCCCATTTTGTGATTTTCCTTGATTTCCATTAAAGCTCTTGTAGCTCATTATCTTCACGCACGTTGAAGAACTTCTCCTTTCCAACCAAATGAAGACAACAAGAAGTCACCAACCAAACAATTGAAGAAGCCTTTACAAAAGATTAATAATAAGAATGATAGGCAAGCCAAGGGATGGAACGAAGTGGGCCCACTGAAGTCCACTCCCTTATCATCTATGTCCATGACCTTAAATACCTTGGCTACCTCAACTAGTATAGCACAGTAAGACTCTAATCCCCAAGAAAAAGGGAAAGAGGCTAGGCCATAATAACCTAAACATGAAGTTTGCATCTTGTGATGCATGGAGGAATTCTAGAACAACAAGAAGAAAAAATATACAACCAACAACAAAGACTTCCTCAATGCAATGGAATAGGTCAAGTAATTCTTAAAATAGAAAAATACAACCTTAATCCTATATGACCTAGTCATGACCTCTACTACACATCATGAAGCACTAGTTAAGATGTTGACCTTCATTCCTATTAGTAAGGACATCCTTGCTAATGAAGAATCCATCCATGAGGTGATGGTACCTTCTTTACCCATAGAAGAAAGATCAACATCACTAGTATTTTGCAACAAAAAAATCAAGATGAACCCTTAAAATAACAAGGTATCCAAGACACCCCTCTTTATAATTATATAGGTAGGACAATATAAAGTCCATAGGGTGCATGTTGATGATGGGGCGGCAACAAATGTTATACCTTATATCATTGTTGAGTGTTTGGGCTTGATAGAGAAAATCCAACACATGAAAGCTTTAGCCCTTAAATCCTTTAATGGATTATGGGTTGTTTTCAAATTTTTCATCTCTCTAGATTTTGTGGGAGGGAAATAATTCCCCATAACAACAAACTTCTTGGTGGGAGAGGAAATACGAGGATTCAATCTTATCCTTGGAAGGCCTTGGCTAGCTTAATTATGAGCTATGTCTTTACCCATCCATCAAGAGATTCACCTACCTTACAAGGGAGGTAAAATAATCATCCATGGCGATAGTGTGGTTCCCCTAGTGGTTGAGAATGTTGATGTAGAATAGGGGTCTAAAATGGAGTTGGAAGAGAAAACTCCTACCATTAGCCATAAAATTAAAAATCTTGATGTGGAAAAAGAGGCCAAGAAAAACAATGATGAACCTCTTGATGAATCATGGGGAGAGATCCTATTTGACATCATTAATGAAGAGGACAGGGAATACAAGCTTGTGCAACATAGATCATATACATTCACTAATCTCTCAAAGATTAGGAAACATTTACACAAGTGATGTATACCCCTATTCTACCTACCCCATGCACCTATGACCATGTAACCATATGTACTGATAGCCTTTTAGCCTAGTTTACATTTTACCTTTCCTTTATGTTTAAGTTATATTTGCTTATAGCTTAGAGTTTACTTTGGTTTTGCATTCTTGATTTTAAAGCCTTTTCTTTTCTTTTATTAAAAATAAAAATGATATAAAAACTTTAAGAATTGAAAAATCAATAAAAATATTTATGTTTTCCTTTATCATGGGGCTTGCCATAGCCTAAAACTAGCAAGAACAGATAGCCTGAAAGGCCTTAAATTGGCGAAAACATGATGGCCTGCCATGGCCTAAAATTGACAAAAAATATTTTGACTTGTTTCTATTTTAGTCTATAGCCTTATTTCTTAGCCACTTTAACCTTTTATTCCACTATAACTAGATTAGCCAACATATGCTTAAATCACAGTTATATCATAAAATCATAAAAATTGTAATGCTAGAATGATATGACCAAAGTAGAAAATTGAACTCAAAATTAAAATATTTACAACATAATAACAATGACCACATGGTGTGGAAAAAATGTTTAAATAATAAAAAAATAATGAAGATGTTGATGTGACGCGACCTGCATGTGCCGTGATATCGCGTCTTCCCCTGCGATATCGTGTACGTGATATCGCATACGCGATATCGCAGTCCATTGCCATATCTATAAATAAGAGGTGGCACTCCCTTCATTTCCAAAATCCTGGCTAGAAGTAGCGAAGCTCTGGCAGATTGATCACTCCAGAGTTAGAATTTTTCCCATGTGCCCGCAGTAGGAGTCCTAGAGTGAACGACTCTTTATTTGAGCAGCTTGTAACCTGAACCCAAGTTGTGTTAGACAATAAAGACGAACTTGATTGGATAAACCTTGCAGCACGTGGTTTTATTTATTGTTGTTTATTTACTACTTTCCTAGTGCGTACAAGTACGACTTGATTACGAGTGTCTACGGACGTGTATGGCTAATCAAGGAATCAGCTGCTTGTCGCAACACGTGAGTACGACTTGACTACGAGCATTGACTGCTTGGTAACCCAGTAACGTATTCCAGGATTTTGCGCTTGGTAATCCCAGTGGCAGTTCAGTCTGTACAGCTAGTCAAGGAATTGGCTGCTCATCGCTAGGCTAGAACGTGTGTTAAGTACTACTTAGTTACGAGCACCCACGGGTATGTACGGCTAGCTAATGAATCGGCTGCTTATCACACTTAAGCTAAATAGGTGCCTTAGTACGACCACTTCGAGCACTTGCATTACGTGTGGTGATCCTAGTAACGATTAGCGTTTGGTAAGCCACAGTTGCATAGTTCAAGGTGTGTCCGATAAGTGGGAACAGATGCTGACGCTAGTTAATTTAGACTTAGGACATTAGTTAGAGTTAGCTTAGTTTCTCAACCCTTTCATCTGATAGCATAGAAGATAAACCAAAAAATACCAAAAAAATCACATACCTCAGACTTGCTTAACCATACACCGTGACACTTACAAGCAAGCCTGGGAAGACAACGAACGATTAACCCCAAGTGTTTCTTGTGGTGTTAAGGCATTTAGTCTGCAGAGTTCGACCGGATCACACGTGCATGCTCGTATTCGTATGGTTGAGTGTAGGGGTACCTCGCCACTCATCATTGGCGCCGTTGCCGGGGACTAAGTTTTTTCACACCAATTAAACATAAGGGATATCACTCACATCGTTGTGAGCTTAAAATGAACCTTAGGGTTAATCAGTTAATTCAGAACATAAATAACGGTAAAAATTAGCACACCATTAGAAATGGCTTCTTCTCATGTAATCAACTCACCTAAGGACAATACAGGAGAAAGTTAGGATCATACGCATAACCGAAATCAACCATGTCTTCAACAATCCAAAGTCACATATACTCATCCCGATGAGTATGTGCCAGATTCTACCTTTGTTTTCCATCAAGATGAGCAACTATGGTGGAGAGACATGCAAGGTAACATCGTGTTACCCCTAGATCGCTCTGCTCCCAACATGCTTTTCCATGCCTTGGTACAAATTGGCATGTATGAGCTATTCGCAGAATACATTTTGGATGACCATGACACAAGGGATTATCAACCCACAAATGCCAAACGTATTCGGGATGAAAGGCAGGAGAGCCAACATTCACTATTGAAGGGCAAGGTTCCGCACGTCATTAGTGAAATAGGAGACGAGGAACCCCTCATGATGGGTTTCTTAGAAAATGATGTTCCTCCTCCTCACTCTAGTGAAGAGGTTAGGCATCAGGGCCTTAGATCAACGATACATATTCCAGGCTCTGATCCCCTCAACGATACATATTCCAGGCTCTGATCCCCGTGAGCACCAGTTGTTCACGGCAGGAACAACTACTCACACTAATGACGGACTCGTTGATCGTCACAACGATCGGGGCCGAAGCAGCCAAAGAGAAGGCAAGAAACATCACCATGGTGATGGATCCCCTTCTTCTTCTCCTTCATCTCATCATTCAACCTCTCCTTCCACATCTGGGCGCAACCACCATGGGCATAACGCAGAGAGTAAAGGGAAAAGAGATGAAATGCCTCAACAGGAAGGTCGAGAGGAGTTAGGACAAGGGCGAGGATGTAGGGAGAATAGGGAACGACCATGTAGACATCACAGACGTTATGAAAGAGATGATCATGATGAAACCCTATTTGCAACCTGAAGTATGCTTGATATTAGAGAGGTAGTTAGGATTCCTAAAAGGAATTTAAAGGATAGTAGGATCAAGCGTTTGGACATAAATAATATCCCACGTTTTGAAGGGGGATACAACGCT
>MNCI01007440.1:90589-109787 GCA_015680685.1 Gnetum montanum
CTTGTAAAAAATAAAATTTTGCAAAAAAATTTAAGCACAACTCTACAAATCTACTTCTAATTTTCCCCAGAGAAAGAAAAAGTTCCACAAGAAAACTAGAAATAGAGCAAGATTCAATAGAAATAGATAGAAAAGAAAGTAGATTTGTGTGGACCTCAAATATTTAAACAAGGTAAAATGACACAAGTAAACACTTTGCAATAAAGAAATCCCAAATTCAATAACTACGAATTGTTCAAACTTCCAAGGCTCAAATAAGCAATTTCTTCAAGACAATCCTACTATGCTACCCAAAACAATTGCTGTGTAAACTATCATGTACGGGACTCCATTTTTGGCTAGATAATGGACGTCAACAATTGCATTCAACATAACCTTCAAAAGACTTAACAATTTTTGATTGAAATACTACGGAGATTCACTTTAAAGATAAAAAGAAGCTATTTTGGTCCCATCAAAATACCAAAAATTTTCTGAAGCCTCTTGACTATTGAATCGTTCAATGGCATGACTACAAGCAGAGGCTCTCTTACAACAATCCCAATAGCGGTTCTTATAGGTTGCACAATAATAAAATTTAACACTAAAATACTCTTAAGGCTTTTAAATACAAGTGCTTCTATGGTAAAATTTTAATAGAAATTTTCTATCAAGCAACAAGAACAATAAGAGCAATCTAACAGTTCCAAAATTACTTGCCAAGGATGATACTATATAAACCACTAGCTAAACAATTTAAACAAAATTAAAAACAATAAGCATAATTCATAGGACCATGAAAAAGAGGCTAAAATCTTTTCTTTAGCAAGTCATCTTACAAGAAATCTTTCACACTTTCTTCTTTCCAAATGCTCTTCTCCCAAGACTCAAAGTGTGTCTCTAAGTGAGAGCCCAAGTGCTAGCTAGTAGCCTTCCAAACTGTGATGTATCCCATCCCCCCTCTGAAGCCTTTTTATAAGGTTAAAAAGGTAGGTAGGTAAGTTACAAAATATCTTGGGTGGTTATAACCACCATAGAGATAAAAAGCTGTGGGTGACAAGTGTCTTATTCAGTTGCCAAGTGTCTTCATTCAGTTGTCAAGTGGCCTCATTTAATTGCCAAGTGGTTACCATGGAGATAAAAAGGTTGCAGTTGACAAGTATCCCATTTAATTGACAAGTCGCCATTATGGAGATAAAGAGGTTGTAGTTGACAAGTGGCCTTTTTAATTGCCAAGTGTCTTTATGGTAATCAAAATTAAAATTAGTTACAAATATCATAGTTGTAACTATCATAGGAAGTTTCCATATGAATAAAAGGGATAAGAGCCAAATTTCCCTAACTCTGCACGAATATCTTAAAATTTTCCTTTCTTAGTGAATAATAAGATAGCAGGAAAAACTGGTGCTCAGGTAGGTAACCATCCATCATTTGCAACAACACCCTCTTTAGTAGAATCGTTCCCTTTGATTGGGTGCGGACGTCTATTAATATGCTTGGTCAGAGCACAAATGAGTGCCAAATGTTTCAATCAAACAAAAATTTCAATGTTTCAGTGCTGAATTCGTGCATAGGTAAACAAATGTAGTAGTAGCAGGATCAGAAGCTGAAAATTCATGCTAATTCAGCAAGAATTTCCCTACGAAATTTTGGAAAATGCCTTGCAAGTACCTCGTCACTTTGAAATTCTGATTTCTATCCAGCTGCTATCAAAATTCTCATTGTTGTCACCATCCTCTTCTGCAAACTCTTTTTGAGATCCATCTTCAATACTACAGAGGTCTTTATCACCGAAATCCATTCTGAAATTGACAAATTCTTGTGTATGGATTTTGAAGTCTCTGAATCCGACGCTAGAGTTGCTAGGGTTCCTCGTACTTGGTGAGATCATAGCAGATGGTATGTAGAAAGATCATGAACATAATTTTGGTTAGGAACGTGATCACCATGAGCAAGTTTAGAATCAAGAACTAGTGAACCCTAGATCCCTCCATCTTCATATACGCGTTCCAACGCGAGGACCATCGGATATGACATTGTAAGTGAAAGTAATCCACTCCTGCTCCTTCACCATCTACATGGATTCTTGGACTTGGTCTTAGGCTCTAACAGAAAAAAAATTCACCTTGATCATGACGCCCTCCTAGAACTCCTGTGGCCCAACCCTGGGACCAGCAGTGTTGGTGTTTCAACCAGCAATTTCCAATAGAACATTTGGTAATTGACCCACAATCTTCACTCTACTTTTATCCACTTGAACAATCTTTTTATTTTATTTTCAGGAATCAAACCAAGTTTCTTACATATAGACAATGGCATTATAGTAGATGTAGCTCCAGAATCAACAAAAAAATTGTGTAAATATTTATCCTTTAATTTCATTTTCAAAAGAAAAGGAGAAGCTTCCTTATCATACGAGGTCTTTAATTTCTCATCATTATTAGACACATAACTTAACTCTGATTCTCTAACTCTCCTTTTTCCTTTAATGAATTCTAAAGCCTTTATTTGCTGATCTCCTATTTGAAGCAACTGATAAAAGATAATATTGGCCTTGACATGTTTAAGTTCTTCATTCAAATTATACTTTCCATCACCAATAAAGCTTGGTTTCCTTATCCATTTATTAAAATATTGATTTGAAGTGCTTTGCTCTACTTGATTGTCTTTACCTTTATTCTTATCTCTTCTATTTGGCTCAAAATCTTTTCTCTTAGTAGATGGATCTGTAATAACATTTGGGGGTCTAGAAGTAGTTAATATTTCCTTTGATTAGAGATTATATCCATTTTCCTTATTGTTATTGAATTCCTCATCTGAAGACATATCTTCTTCAGAACTTGATAGAGAAGAAGTATCGCTAGATCCATTGCTAGAAGATTTACTTGCATAATGAACACTTGATAACTCATTATCAGATTCAATATCAAGAAATTTGGACATAATAAGGTCACTTTCATCCTCATCTTCAGCTAACTTAGTGTCTTGATGTTTATGCTTTCTATTTTTCCTTTCTTCCTTGATATTAACTCTTTCTAAGGTTTTTTCAAGATTCAGTATTTTGTTAGACATGTCTCTCATTAATTGTCCTTTTTCAGATCCTATTCTTTCATGTTCTTGCTCTATCTTAACATGAGATGGACCTGGTAAATCTTTAAATTGAGCAAAATCTTGCATAGGAATCATAACTCTTTCTTCTCTTTTTTGAATCGCAATATTTTCTTCAGGATTCAAGTTCAATTGTTTTTCTAATTGTATAGCTTCACTAAAGTAGTCATTTAGTGTAGTTAAGTTTGGAGTTCTCCTTAACCAAATTGAAATGTTGGGGTTGACATCCTTAAGATAAGTTTCTTTAAGAATTTCTTCTTATGGCCTATATTATCTCTGGAAGAGTCCACAAATTCATTGAAACTTGATGTTAAAATCTCTAATTGACTCTTTAACTCCTTGCTTAGCTTGTATCAGCCCATAGTATAGTTTTTGTTGATCTAATTAATTACCAAACTAGGCTAAGAAAAGGTTCTTCATGTCATCCCAACTTGTAATACTATTACTTGGTAAGTTCAAATACCAAATCTAAGCCATGTCCTTTAGATTTGATACAAACAACCTACAAGCTTGATCTTGATGTTGAATATTTGCATGAGCTAAAGCTAACTCAAACATGCGAATATATTCTTCAGCTAAATAAGCTTTTCTAGGAATGAAAGGATTAGGCAAATTTTTGTAAACTACCTTAGGAATATCATTGTAATTTTGAAATCCTAATGGTGTAACTCTTTGCCAAGGATTTTCCATCCTATTCCTTTAGATAATTGAACTCTTACACTTTCTAGATCTTCTCTTATGAATTGATAAACCAAATATAATGGGTGATCTTCTTGATCTTCTAGTTTTCACTCCACTACTTGTTCCCAATTGAAAATATTTCTTTTATTCTTCTTCTGATGAAGAATCAGTCTTAGAATCTAGAATATCTTTTGAAACTATTAAATTTTTCAAACTATCAATCTTCTTGGTCATGAACTGAAAATAGTATCTAATTTCTCAAGCCTTTATAGTAACAAATAATTGTTGATGTGCTAAAATTATAAGGCTTATGAACCTAGAGGCTAAATTTTCAGCTCTCCTTCTAGCGCCAAAAGAACTGTTGGTGACCGTTTGGGACATGATTGCCAATGAGTGTCCTCAAACAAGATTTAGATGCTTGCTGGTCTCTGGCAACACCAAGGCCCAGATACCTTCAAATAGACTCAGTAGTTAATGTGAGTATGTGTGTGTGCTATTACAGTGTGCGATTGTGAAATATGAAACGATTGCATTGTGTGTAAACTACAAATGACTTATCTTAAAGAGATTCAGCCAACTTTGCCAAGTACTGTGAGTTGTTGAGAGTTCCTATTTTTTTTAATTGCCTAGTCTAAATGGTCCTTATAATACCTACTAGTAACAAATAAAATTTTGCAAAAAAATTTGAGCACAACTATGTGAATCTACTTCTAATTTTCCGTAGAGAAAGAAAAAGTTCCAAAAGGAAACTAGAAATAGAGCAAGATTCAATGGAAATAAATAGAAAAGAAAGTAGATTTGTGTGGACCTGAAATATTTAAACAAGGTAAAATGACACGAGTAAATACTTTGTAATAAAGCTATCCCAAATTTAATAACTATGAATTGTTCAAACTTCCAAGGCTCAAATTTTCTTCAAGACAATCCTACTATGCTACCCAAAAAAATTGTTGCGTAAACTATCACATACGAGACTGCATTTTTGGCTAGATAATGGATGTCAACAATTGCATTCAACAGAACCTTCAAAAGACTTAACAATTTCTGATTGAAATACCATAGAGATTCACTTTAAAGATAAAAAGAAGCTATTCTGGTCCCATCAAAATACCAAAGATTTTCTGAACCCTCTTGACTATTGAATCGTTCAATGGCATGACTACAAGCAGAGGCTCTCTTACAACAATTCCAATAGCGGTTCTTATACGTTGCACAATAATAAAATTTACTAATAAAATGCTCTTAAGGCTTTTGAACACAAACACTTCTATGGCAAAATTTTAACAGAAATTTTCTATCGGGCAACAACAACAATAAGAGCAATCTAAAAATCCCAAAATTACTTGCCAAGGATGATACTATCTAAACCACTACTAAAAAATTTAAAACAAATTAAAACAAATAAGCATAACTCACAGGACCATGACAAAGAGGCTGAAATATTTTCTTTAGAAAGTCATCTTACAAGCAATCTTTCACACTTTCTTTTTTACAATTGCTCTTCTCCCAAGACTCAAAGTGTGTCTCCAAGTGAGAGCCCAAGTGCTAGCTAGTAGCCTTCCAAACTGTGATGTATCTCGTCCCCCCTCTGAAGCCTTTTTATAAGGTTCAAAAGGTAGGTAGGTAAGTTACAAAATATCTTGGGTGGTTATAACCACCATAGAGATAAAAAAGCAGCGGGTGACAATTGTCTTATTCAATTGCCAAGTGTCTTCATTCAGTTGCCAAGTGGCCTCATTTAATTGCCAAGTGGTCACCATGGAGATAAAAAGGCTACAGTTGACAAGTGTCCCATTTATTTGACAAGTGGCCATTGTGGACATAAAGAGGTTGTAGTTGACAAGTGGCCATTTTAATTGCCAAGTGTCTTCATGGTAATGAAAATTAAAATTAGTTACAAATATCATAGTTGTAACTATCATAGGAAGTTTCCATATGAATAAGAGGGATAATAGCCAAATGTCCCTAAATCTACACGAATGTCTTAAAAGTTTCCTTTCTTAGTGAATAATAAGATAACAAGAAAAATCGGTGCTCAAGTAGGTAACCATCCATCATTTGCAACAACACCCTGTTTAGTAGAATCGTTCCCTTTGATTGGGTGTAGACGTTTGTTAATATGCTTGGTCAGAGCACAATTGAGTGCCAAATGTTTTAATCAAACAAAAATTTCAATGTTTCAGTGCTGAATCCATGTGCAGCTAAACAAATGTAGCAGTAGTAGGATCAGAAGCTGAAAATTCATGCCAATTCAGCAAGAATTTCCCTACGAAATTTCAGAAAATGCCCTGCAAGTACCTCGTCACTCTGAAATTTTAATTTTTGTGCAGCTACTATCAAAATTCTCATTGTTGTCACCATCCTCTTCTGAAAACTCTTTTCGAGATCGATCTTCAATACTACGAAGGTCTTTATCACCAAAATCCATTCTGAAATAGAGAAATTCTTGTGTATGGGTTCTGAAGTCTCCGAATCTGACACTAGAGTTGCTAGGGTTTCTCGTACTTGGTGAGATCGTAGTAGACAGTACGTAGAAAGATCATGAACATGATTTTGGTCAGGAATGTGATCACCATGAGCAAGTTTAGAATCAAGAACCAGTGAACCCTAGATCCCTCCATCTTCATATACGCATTCCAATTCGAGGACCATCGGATATGATGTTGTAAGTGAAAGTAATCCGCTCCTACTCCTTCACCATCTGCATGGATTCCTGGAATTGGTCTTAGAATCTGATGGAAAAAAAATTCACCTTGATCATGATGCCCTCCTGGAACTCCTGCGGCCCAACCCTAGGACCAACAGCGTCGATGTTTCAACCAATAGGTTGATCGGCCCATCGCGGTTGACGTGAATGGTAGAAATGAAGCATACAACCTCCTTGAGTATGTAAGTATTTTACAAATTATCAACAAGATTTTTAGATTTAAGTATTACCAACTGGTGGAGGTCGATGCAAATATGAACTATTCTTCTACAGACCCTAACTCATGTCTTCGATGAAATCTGCCTCAACACTTTTGCCTGACATTACTCTGTTATTCTTAAAAAATTTGTTATTCTCCAAAGACCTTAAGACTTTGAAGAATATTTGTAATTTATTCTTTTCATCAGAAATAGTATTTCAAGATTGGTAAAATGTCAGTGACAAACCTTATCACTGCCTCTTTGAGAGACTCAAAAGGTGCTGTGGTATCTATTTTACCTCTATTTAAAAAAATGATAGTATTCCTTTCTTTTAAAACTTTTTTGGACTATTGTGTGTAGCAGCTGATTTAACATGATTGTTCCTAGTATTCTTTGTTTTCCCCATCAATATGTCATTTTGGGTCACCCCTGCTTTTGACATGCTAATTCCTAAATCAATTATGGAGTAAGCAATAAAGCACATTGATGAAATGTTCCCAAAGGATGGCGACCGTTTTTTTCTCCTACCATAATGGACACCTAGACAACCTTTTTTTTCATGTCCTAAATATTTTGGAAAACATCATGATAATGATAGTTTCTTATGCACTCAATCATATGAAAGCACATCATAATTATATTTGCATGCTTATGAATCTTATTTTCCATAGAGAAAATTTCTAACCTTCATGTTGATTCAAATTTTCCATAGTAATGACCTTCATTGATCCATTAAATGGCCTAAATGTGCCAACAATTAGGAAGGTATGAAATTACAACATTGAATGAAAGGTATTTTTACAAATCAATGCTAGTACTTATGGCCTCATTTATAACCCAAGCCACTTATCTTTTCGAGGATAGACCCAAGTTCAATTGTCACCCCTAGATCCCATAGCAATGGTATGAAATAATACATTTACACTCTCCCACTCTTACAATAATGTTTAAGATGAGTTTTACTGTTCCATGAAATGGCCAAATGTGCCAAAACTATGAAGAACTCTACAAATCTCATTAGATAAGCAACAAAGAATGCAAAATGTACATGACACTTTGTTATGAGAATTTCTCAGAGCCTTAGGATTTCACTTTGTAGTTTATAGACCAAATGAGTAGCCCAGTTGAATTGTAAGCCCTTAGTTAAGACCTTCTTCATGGTCAATGCTTAGTCAATGCCTATTATCTTTCCCTATGAAAGTAACTTAGGAAACACACGAGATCAAAATAGGGGATACATCTCTCTAGCTTCCAGAACTTGAAACTATCTTAGAGATAATGACTTATGATCATGAAGAGTGTTTAAACACTACTCAACTTCCTCCTAACAATCCACCTCCTTTCTTGCTTTGGTGTTAATCATCATGCCCTCATTAAGAATACTAAAGAGATATTAGAAGGTCGATTTGTTAACATGAAAGGTAATAGAAACATCATGAACATAGTTCATGAACCTATTGACTCCTTTGCTAAAGGAGTCAATGATGTTAATCATTTCTATAGTGGAAATGATAGGGCTTGGGGCCATGAAGATGTCAAGCAAGTCTATGTAGATGATCCTTACTTGAATAGCCTTAGATGTATGATCAGCCAACCAATATTGGCTAGGTTCAACCTCACCAAACTTGAGGATCAAGGTCTCCTTAGCATGTTTCAAAGTGATTACAATCACTTTAGCTAATGATACAACCACTACAACATAGCAAAAGAAACAATGCATTATTCTTGAGATAGGTGCATCATGTAAAACAAATAATAACAAATATAGTCAAATTAAATCAAACCTAGTATAGCCATTTATACAACTAAATCCTAAATAAATCAATGAATAGAGATAACCAAAATCAACAAACCAATATACTCACTTTGCCTACATGATATAGGCACTCTTGGAGTGCTAGGAGATGGATTAACTTTTTCATCTTGGGATGGGTTTTCCAACCCACTATGAATTACTCCATTGGCCAAGCACCTTTGATAGGCCTTAGGATGACATTTGATGTAATTATCAAATTCATCCTTCAATTTGTCCATCACCTTGAAACACCACCAATTTCAAGCTTTTGCATCTTCAATGGTAGATTTGTCCAAGTGTCAAAACTTGGCAAATGTTTTCTAAGTGTTAGTGTTATGTTCTCTAGCATAGCTAGTGTAGCATACACTAAAGCCTATTTTGCAAAATTTTTCTAAGTATCAGTCGTAGTCACATGAAAATTGTTTCTAAGTGTTATCCTATGCTTTATATCTACTTGTTATGCTCCCTAGCATAGCTATCATAGCACACAGTTCCATGGCTAGTTTGCCCAAGTGTCAAGCCAAAAGTGGTCAAGGGTTGCTTGTGATAAATGAAATAGTTTGGCAAATTTTCTATCTCCTAGGTTTTCATGCTTACTATGATCCACAGTGTAGCCAGAATTACACATGTCCTAGTGGCTAGTTCTTCCAAGTACCAAGCTATAGGTTGTCAAAATTACTCAGGATGAAAAAAATAGTTTGGAAAATTTTCTATCTCTTAGGTTGCTACCTTGTGCTACGCTGCCTAGTGTAGCAAGCGTAGCACAGGTTCTAGTGCCTAGTTTTTCCTAACTATTAGACAAGGATCTATCACGCTAGCTCAAAATGAAAGATACATTTGGCATATTTTCTAACTTCCAAGGTTACCTCTCTTACTACACCCCAGAGCATAGCCAGTGTAGCATGAAGGAAGACTGTAGATTTTGTCAAAATTTGGCTAATTTTCCCTAATATGCTCTCTAGCATAGCTAGCATAACTAGTGTGAAACATCAAAATTTTGTAAATTTTTACTAAGTGTTCTGTTACGCTCTAGAGTGTAGCCAGCTTAACATTAGAAAAAGGCCTCCGATTGCCTCCAAAGGCCTCCAGAACCTAGCATTAGCCTTCAACTTAACTTTGACATCCCTTTAGCAACCAATATTAGTAGTTTTCATTCCTTTTGCATCCCCATTGTTTCCCAAAATTGTTCCTATGCTTGACCCTAGTTGAAAAAGGGAACGATGTAGTCCTAGAGCATAGCCTCCAAGTTGTACTATTTGGTAGTATTTGCATGTACATTGCAGTCTCTTAAACTCTGGCACATGTAATTTGGGTAGTGTAGTCATAGTTTAGCAATCTCTAGGGACCGATTGCTATTCTTTAGAGTATAACACTTTGTTACTCTCATGAGAGCATAACATGTTTGCATAACCCCATCTACGCTCCCGCCACATGGAACCCGATCTAAGTTTCACACTAAACCTAGCCCTATAAATACCTTAGCATCTAGCACTCTAGAGTGGGAAAATAAAAAGCGCATTGGACATTTTAACTTTTTGAGCATCCTTGGCACCTTGAGCATTTGAGTTTCACACCTTGGTGCCTCCTAAAATGTAGTCCACCATTTCATTGCACCTACAGAACATGGCAATAACCAACCCAACATGTTCAGTCTCAACTACAGTTGTTAGCTCCATGTCATGGGCATCCCAAAGATTATGAATGCACTACTATGCTACCACTAGGCCATCCTAACACCATGTACCATTCTCATCTCTTGTTTAGCAATAGTTATGGTTCCCTTTTTTGGGGCGATGCATTTTTTCATTCTTAAGCTCTATTCGATTTCTTTTCTAAGCATTTTTTTTATATTAAGTATAGATATTGCACTTTTTTTTGCTATTTGATACATATTTTCATGTTCATTTTGCTATTTTAAGGCTGGGACACCTTGCAACACTCTGGCTTAGCTAGTCTCAGTGTCTATGTGTAACGTAGTATAAACCCTTCTTACATATGGTCATTTAAAAACCATGTACATACCTATTTGATCGACCAAACCATTCAAGGAACCTCATTTCTATTTTCTAGCATGACCCTCACATAGATTCATGGTTAGGATATATGCCCACCAACCTCTCAGTGTTCTAGCCACTCACATTTTTAGGTGTCACAGTTTTTGGTGCTAGATGGAGGGCTTTCATTTCTTCTATGTTCAAGGATAGTCCCATAAGCTTTTTGCACCTTTAGTTTCAAACTAGTGTAGATGAAACACCCATATGGACCTACCATGACAATAGCTAGATCATAGGCCAATGTAGGAGTTATCTACATTTCATTTGGGGTAGATTAGTCCTAGTTGTCAGTTCCCCTAGAACCCCATAGGATAAAAAGCCAAATTGTGTGTATTGTGTCAAGATTTGAGTGCTCTAGAGAGTGTAACAACCCCTCAGAGTGTAACAATCCCTCAAAGCATAATGAGCATAATGCCAGAGTTAGTCACTTTTTCATAGCATTTCCAAAGTTGATCATTTTTAGCTTGTTTTCACAATTTGCATACTTAGCCATTTTTCAATGTTTTCTGCACTTGAACATTTTTGGTTAGCACTTTCTTATTTATGTTTTTCTACATATTAACATGAATCTTGCAAACACTTCAACGTTTACCCTGAGCATGGAGGTAGCTCCACTAGTTCAACAAGTGGTAGACATTGAGCAACCACTCAGTCGTGTATGACCACAATAGTAGTCACTCAGACTGCATAACTGATTAAGCGTAGACTTCCCTAGGAGAAAATATCTAAGTTAACACCCCAATCACAGCCTAATAGGAAAGGAGAAGGGCTTATGATAGGTAACACAACCAAGGACTGACTTACACTGGGGCTTCCCAATCCTACATCCCTCACCTCGGTGCCCTTGGCCACACCTTCTTCTAAAAAAGGTGATGTTACGCAAACGCGACCACCTTCTCCCAACCCAAGAAAATGCAACCCTCAACCAGAAGTTGTTCCACCTTATGAAATCTGTCTCCTGGGATGAATGGAAGAAGAGAAGGGTAACAAACAACCAGATCATGGACATGATCTTCTTGACACTTTTACGCAAGTCAAGCAGGCTCTCAAACAGAAAAATACAACAATGAGCCTATATGACGTATTGATGACATCCCAAAAGCATTGTGAAGCCATGGTTCACATGCTAATGTCCATACCTATGGATGAAAGCTTGCCAGCGAATGAAGAAGAAATCCATTCGATTATGCTTGCCCCCACTGCTAAACAACCACAGTCTTCCCAACTAACATTTCATGATGAATCCATTAAGGATGACCCAGAAAAAGGTCAGGTGACAACAGTGCCCATGTTCATCACTATCTAGGTTGGCCAATATAGAATTTGGAGAGTACATGTAGATGACGGGACCACTGCCAATGTCATTCCATTTCCTATAGTGGACAAACTAGGTTTGCTCGACTAGATCAATCCCACAACAACATCATGTTTGAAGTCATTCAAGGGGGCAAGAGTGCAAATTAAGGGAATGGTACACATCAAATTTGTAGCAGGGGATCAGTTCCCCAAAAATGTAGTGTTCATCATCGTCAAGGAGATGCCCAGCTTCAACCTAATCTTAGGGAGGTCTTGGTTAGCTCAATTAAGAGCAATCTCATCACACATTCATCAAGAGATCCACTTACCCTATGCAGGAGGGGAAGTGATCATCCATTGTGATAAGATGATCTCTCAAGTGGTTAACAACATATAAATGGAACAATGGTGGGAGGTTGAAGTCTCTAAAGATCAAACCCCTGTCCCAACAGTTGAACAGGTAGACATAGTAGCCAATGAAAGCTTGACTTGGGCTGAGCTACCCTTTCAGGGATAAGATGGTAGCGTAGAGTAATGCTATAATAAGCCTCCTCACCCATATGCATCGCCAAACCTAAAAATGATCAAGAAACAACTACAAAGCTAGCAAATAAAAACATTAGCGTAACATGTTGTATTAGTCCATGGTTTTTACTATTATGCAGTTTATGCTCTTTCTTTTTTACATTGTCGTTATGACGCCTATGATAGCATGGCCCAAAACTGGCAACTCGGTTTTCATTTATTTTATCCTTTTACACTTACGATGGTCTGGCCCAAAATGGCCTTAAACTATTTGTGGCCCGCTATGACCTAAAACTAGTGATTTCATTTATTCATTTACACTTACGATAGCACCACCCGAAATGGCCTTAAACTATTTATGGCCTACTATGGCCTAAAAGAGTGAAATCCTTCTAATGATGTGCACCACTTCATGAAAGATAAAATATTTACTCCAGCCTACATGGGCAAAAAAACATTGTCTTTTACTCCATTCCAATATAATAAAATATTGACCAATATGGCAACGTCACACGTCACCTTTACTAACACCTATGTCATCCAACTCCACCTCTGCCTCTAGGAAATCATCCTCGTAGGGACCATCTTCATGTGGTGTCTCTTCGTGGGGGTAGTCCTCTCTGCAAGGTTCTTCCTCATTGGATTTCTTTCTGCGAGGTTGATCATCTTTAATACGTGCTTCCTCATGGAGATCCTCTTCATGAGGACCATCATTTTCATTGTGCTCTTCCTCATGAAGATCCTCTTCATGAGGACCATCCTCTCCATTATGCTCATCCTCATGAGATTCTTCCTCATTCTGATCCTATGGTTTGACATAATGTACAGATTAGCATTATCATCGAGACTACACATAATAAAAATGCAATAGTCCTACAACTTACCTGTGATGGTCCTGCATCATCTACAAAAGGAATTTGATCCAAAAAAACCCACAAATGTTGCATGATCTCATCCTCGGTAACCTCAGACCAAACGCCATCTCCTAGATCAGTTCTAGCCTTAACCTTCCCTTTCTCCATAGGAGTCCATTCGGGCGGTTCATCGAAGAAGGAAGGGATAGTGGTCTCCCCGCTAGGGAGGGTTATTTTCCTCTCTGGGGAAGTGCTTACTATCACTTTCTCCTGAAACTTTTCATACGCTCCAGAAGCATCGATGGCATTAATAAATAGTTGGCAGTAGGTAGCAGAATCCCTATAATGTTGGTAGTAGGTAGCACATTCTCACTTATACATGTGCTTATGATCTTTCTGTCTGCCCCCATTCATGGACCATTATGTTGTAATCCTTCCAGTCTTGGTTCTTCTAGACTAGGAGATTCATTTGCATCCATTTCTCAATGACTTCATGATTGGCTTGAATGTTGTTTTTGATGACCATCCAATAGCAGGCGTAGTTAATCACAGCTATCCACCAGTTCTCATCATTGGTCTCTTGAGCTAGTAGAAATTCATTCTGAGACTCCAAGTCCTCAACCTTACTGGTGAGGACCATATTTTCCTTTTCTATTTTCTACAACCTCTTCCAAAGAGCTTCATTGACGTTCTAGCACTCCCATAAAGAGTGGGTTGAGTGTAATGCACATTTACGTACTTCATTGTAAAGACTGCGTGGCACTTCAGTTAGCTCCGTTAAGGGTTCAGGGGTGGTGTCCAAGTCAACAGACTCTTTGGGATCCCATCTGAGGCAAGATCCTGTAACATAAAAATAATAGTGAGATGCAAAAAAATGATACAATATCCTAAAGCCAACAATCCCTGTGTTCTAACACTTGCATAACAATCTCAGGATCGATTTTCTTTAGACAGCTAATCATATCCTTCGCAATGCCTTCCATAAAGGAAAATTTATCAGGGGCATCACCCTAGTGCTGAATGGCTGCCACTGATAAGGGCACGATGCCAACATCAGAAGTACCTATTACGCAAACAAAAATGGATTAGACACAGTACAATAGAAATAAAGAACGATTGAGACATTACTGATAAAGAGAGGCGTCGTAGTCACTTGACCTCCTTTGGGATCTTTCCTGATAGCATCGTTATTGAAAGTTAATTGGGCATTGCGGACTCCATGGGTATAGAGGGAAACATTACCGAGTGGATTGCTTCCTCTTCCGCTGGCATGTTCCCATCAACTAGAATTGCCGTTAACATGTAGACTAGAGCCTCTCAGTGAGGTATAGATGTCATGACTAGGTCATACAAGATTAATGTAATGTTTTTCTACCTTAGGGCTTGCCTGACCTGGGTGAGGGCGTCCAAGAAGTCTTGGCCGTCCACCCATTTGATACCTTCCTTCTCCTTGATTCGTCCTAGAAGATGAATTTCTTGAGGAGAGACGACATCAGACCTAGGTTCAGATCCTTGTCGGCAAGGTGATGTAGGCTACGTAATTGTGTCAACCTTCATCTTTGGTGATGAAGGCGTAAATATGAGGGGTGAAGGCATAGGCTTGGAGATACCTTTGATGGTACTTCCCTTTGACATCTTGCCCACCAAGCGGGCTTCTCGCCTTATGGGGCAAGGAGGCTATTTAATGTTGTTGCAGGGGATGGGGTTTGTCAAAGATGTTGGTCCTTGGATGATGAATGGAGCTAGAGGTATTAACTGATAGGGTCATGTGACCTTACCAACAGGTAGTGCAGAGGTAGATGCACGTGGTGGGACCATCAGGATGAATGACAGCTACGAGCTTTGACCAACCATTGGTGGTATTGGTGCACTATGCTGAGGCACATGAATCACAAATGGCTGGAAGGGTGGCCTAGGATCATTGTCAATACTGATGGCATTGATTATGTAACCAGCACTATTGGCATTGAGGGGATCTATGTAGACATACATAGATTGGTTTTTAGGGCATACTGGTTTGCTTTCATCCAGCACCAGCTTTCCTAGGTTGATCAATCTTTGGATGTCATCTTGTAATGACAGAAAATTATCCATGGTGTGACCACATAGTTGGTGATAGCTACAAAACCTATCTAGCCTGAAACCCCTAGGAACCAGAGGCTCATTGGGCAAGGCCAAAGAAGGATTCCTAAGGAGCTCGTAGTAGCATTGATGTCTTCCATTTTCTTCTTTTGACATCTACTTATGTTGGATGTACCATGTTGCCAGAAATTTCTTTAGGAGTTCTAAAGGTTTGAGAGGAAGTGGGGTGTACTTTGAGCAATCTTTGCAATCGAAGTTGGGTTTAGTGTATGTAGATGTCTTAAGCGTAGGTGTGGCTAGTTGTGGTGCTTGACCCAGTTTGGATGCATGATTAGCCATAGGTATGGCTGGTTTCTTGTTATTTTTAATCCCGTTGTTGCTAGGTTTGGGCTTAGCCTTAGTTACCACAGTGGCCACCATGGTTGTTGGGGCCTTACCCTTGTCCATTTTTGCAAATTTTTTCTTGTAAGTGATGTAGGTCAAGTCTTTGCCGTCCTCGGCCGCATCTTGTATGCTTTTAGTCTGAGCGAAAGCTTGGCTATGAGAGCATGGGGCGAGATAATATAGTTTGGACTTGATGAAGTCATTCACTACACCCTTAAAGATGGCTAATAAGTGAGCCTCTGCGATGGGCTCATGGATTTCATTAAGGGTCGCGCTCCAATGTTGAATGAATTTTTGGACTAGTTCCAATGGTTCTTATTTCATGCCAATCAACTAATCTAGCATGGTTTCTGGCTTCAAGTTGTACTTGAAGCATGTCACAAACAGGGTCAAGAGTTCTTCTAGAATTGAAATGGATGAACGTCGCAACCTGTGGTACCAATCTAGTGCTTTCCCAGCTAGGGACATGGTAAAGATGAAAATGATCATATGCGGCCATTGTTGCAATAGCAAAGACTTTGACCAAAAAGTGACAAGATGTGTATTGGGATCCCCTTCTTCGTCATACTTCGTGAAGTGTGAGAGAGACATCCTAGGTGGTAATATCAAAGCAGGGATTACAGGGTTGACGAGGTCATCCTGATAAAAGTCCATGACTTGTACTGTGTCGGACCCAACAACTTTGAGGTATTTTATTTCCTTAGTTAGGGTCTGGATGAGCTGAAACACCTGGTCCAGACTAGGTGACATTGTAGAAGGTTGAGGGACTGCAGCGGCAATTCCCATATGCAACATGGTGGTGGTGGTGAGTTGACCCATTGGTGGTGCCATTGGGATCATCCCCGCTAAAGGTGTTGCTTGCATTCTCCACCATTTGGTGGGTGGTATTGTTGGAGTGGTAATAGTGGGTTGAGTCGCTGGATAGACCGTTTGGGTTACCGACGGGACAGACCATGGCCCCATGCCAGGATGTACCGTAGGTCTGAGGGCAAACATAGTGAGACATCTACGATGGTTCTAGAACAGAAGAAGAGGTAAACGTGGTACACCAAGTGGATGGGCCTGGGCCTACCACTGTGGGTGGAACAGATGCATACATAGGAGTTATTTGTGGTTGCGAAGTAGGTACAACATGGACATGCGGTAGGGTAGCTATGATAAGCGTGGTGTGCAGCATAGGGATGTGCTGATAAATAGTTTGCGGAGGCACGGTTGCTATGAGCGCAACCGAGGAATAAGGGTGATGATACACCAAGTATGTGACATGGCTACCCATTGCAATTGTAGTCATAGGATGCTGAGGCGTAGGCGTGATGACAAAGGGAGCAGTGATAGACAACGGGTTGGCCCAAAAGGATTGGGTAGGTGGGATAGGGATGGGGTTCACTTAACCCCCCTCATCAGATTGGGAATCGAGCTCCTCTTGTCCATCTTGAAAGGCATCGTCCTGGTTGGACATGATGTTTGGTTACTCTCTATATATAGCCAACTAGATCAATTGGTCTAGTAGCCTTTGATATGCTTGCGTTAAAATCAAAGGAATGCCCAGGGTAGGAACGAATTTCTTCCTGTTGCGATAAGTGAACTCAAAGCTACATTTTTCCTTGAGTTCATGTAAATCCAAGAGTAGATTAGCCTACACCTTCACGTAAAGAAAACTATAGCACTCGTGTTGCTAGGCCAATCCCTCAGGTCCCCTATTTTGGATTCTAAGTGATCAACATGCTTCTATCGTGGGGTTCAGCGGTTGTTCGGCAGGAGTGGTGCCTTGAACCATGAAGGGCACCTTCGCGTTGAAGGTGTCAATAGCGGTGGTGGCAGAAGCCATTGCTAAGAAAGTGATTATGCAAACAAAATGTAAGGAGTGAAAGAAAGAAAAAAAAGGCTAAAAAATCAACAAAAGGTGGTTTTATGTCTTGCCGGATTCTGGAGGAACCGTAGAGGTGACCGATCTGTACCACACAAAGCATAAACAACCACAAAGGGTGTCGCATTTATGCCAATGTATGATAAGGTACAAAGCATGTGCAAGACTACTATAAGGAAAATTCAGTTAACAAGCGATCATGAAGGCTTTATGTCTCCCAGGATCCCAGAGGGACCATTGAGGCGATCGACCTGCACCACAGAAGATGCAAAAAACCACGGAAGGGTGTCATGCTTATACCTGTGCGAGCTAGGGTGCAGAGTGCATGCAAGACTATTGTAACAAGGAAGGTAAGTTAACTCATCATCAAAAGGATTTATGTCTTGCAGGGTTCCAAAGGGACTGTCGAGGTGACCGATCTACACCGTACGATGCGTAAATGACCATAAATGGTTTCATGTCTACGCTAATACATATTGGGATGTAGAAGGCTTGCAAGGCTACCGTAAGGTGAGAAAGCTAATCTAGAAGGTTTTTCATCTTGCAAGATCCCCAAGGGACCGTTGAGGCAACTGGTTTGTTCCACATAAGGTGGGGTCTACAATGCATGAAAGAAAACCGTGAGATGGGTAGACTAATTAGCGATCAAGTAGGCTTTGCATCTCGCAGGATTTTGGAGGGACCGTTGAGGAAACTAATTTGTACCACATGAGATGAGGTATAGAACGCATGTAAGAAAATTGTAAAATAAGCTAGCTAGTTGGCAATCAGAGGCCTAATGTTCTATGGAGCTCCTGAGGAGCCGTTGAGGTGACTGCTTTGCACCGCACAAACCGCAAACAACTGCAGGAGGGTGTTACATTTATGCTTACATGTATCAAGGTGTAGAAGGCTCATAGAACTACTATGATATGTGGAAAAGGCACCAAAAGACCCTCTTTCTAGCACTAGAAAAATATAGCGACCGAAAACATTGGTGGCTGGAAAACATCGGGGGGTCAATGGGCATGACAGTTCCAACTTTGTATTTATGGGAGGGTTGTGCTAGGTGTTTGCGAACACAGGATACCCTAAACAATTTTTTCGATCAGATAGGAACTTACATCAGCATTAATATAGCCTTTTGCAATGTAAATAGTGCAAAATGTGAGATAATTCTTGAAAGTAAACGAAGTAGGAGAGAAACTGTAAAAATGCGAGAGTAATATGAAGTGATGCTAAAAGGTGAATTAAATAGAAATGATGCAAAATGAGACAACAAGCAAGAAATAGAGTAAAGTGTAGTTAGAAACATGCACTGCTCCAAAGCTACAAACTTGCTCAATGAGGATGGGTACAATCGGTGTCACAACGTGGCGAAGTGCAACAATCCCGAGAATAACCAAGGCATGTCGAGCAAGAGGAGCTATGCACCTGGATGCAGGCTTGGGCATAAAAAATGTGGGGTTCTACCAAGGTGGTAGAGTGGAGATGGGACCCCACACCAGCTGAGAGAGAGACTCATTATTTACAGAGTTAAATAGATGACTTTGATGTTACAATGCTGGAGAGAGGAGAAGTATTTGTTTTAGGATTCAAAAGTTCCCATCCCTTGGAAGCTATTTGTTTCGAGAAATATGTCAATTCTTTTAAAATTTTCAACCTTCACAAGTTCTCTGTGGGGGGG
>MNCI01007440.1:109883-194128 GCA_015680685.1 Gnetum montanum
GAAAGGGGTGGTTTGAATGCTACGTGCCTCGAGCTTTTGCTATCTTTCTGGCACCACTTATGTTTTTTGTGACTATTGGACCTACAAGACCATTGTGATGTGAACCTATATGCAATAACTGCAATGCTACTATGCCATAATTACGTCGTCAACGTCTGGAGACGTGTGCCAACGGTCCGATTAGGTGGGATGCATTGATGTCACTCAACCACTTGCATGCCTTGCTATGCTTTCTGATGTAGCATGCTTGGTGTAGTTGTAACACTTTTTTATGCATTCTGCTATATTTCACATGCTTTTTACGCTACATAGCGTAGCGATCGACCTTAGTTTCAAAAATCTTTGCCGATTTGCAAACCTTGTCTTCTTCGATGTAAGTATTGGGAACTCCGTTGACTCCACCTTTCAAACTACCTTCTGTCTCTTCTGCAGGATTTCTATGCCTTACTGCACCATGTAGCTCAGTATAGTGTAGCAGCAGACATGATTCACCACTTCCTAATGGAAAGGGACATCTTTGTAGAACTCAAAATTAGGTGAGGGGAGTGGTTAGTGAAGTCGTTTCCATGCTATGCTGCGTGATGTCATGTAGCGTAGCACTTTGTTCCACCATCATCTTCTGAACCTTGCTATGCTACATAGTGTAGTGTAGCGTAGTAGGCTTCATGACTTAGAAAACTTGCTAAACTATTTTTTACGCATCGAGAATGCTATTGCCAACTTCGCATGCCTTTTCTGAGCAGGCTATTGGCTTGGCAAGCTACTTTCATGGACAAGTAGGATGACACAGAACCTTTCCATGCCTAAAGTAGAAAATTTTCTAAATTGGCCTAGCCTAAACTCAGAATGTTCTCCTCTTGATGAACTACCATAGTGCCGCATGGACGGTAAGAGCCTGGTGAAGCAAGGATGACCCCATAGTTTTTAGGGTGTTTCACAGGCCATTACAACCAATTTATACGAAAGAAGTAGGATAGCCCACTAGAAAGCCATCATAGCATAATTCAACCTACACTATGTTAGCCAATCTTCCATGAAAGGCCAAGTGATAGCTGACCAGCTTGCAACATCACTGGTTAACAATAGGCCTCGAAACGACATTATACTTCGATGGAGCTTTGACTACCAGAGGCGGTAGTGCTGCCATTGTCATTATGCTCTCCCTTGAGGATGTTTATCCATTGGCTTACCACATGGCTTTCCCTTGTATGAACAATGTGCCAGAGTACGAGGGCCTCCTCAGGGGATTGTTAATAGCTAGGGAACTCAATGTTCAATACCAGGCAATCCGAGGTGATTTGATGCTTGTCATCAATCAAATCATAGGGGTCTACACCTACAAAGCTATGCATTTGTAGCCCTATTATGATATGGTTAAAGATCTCCTAAAATAATTCATGATGACTGATGTCCAACATGTGTCATGTAATGAAAACGTTGTAGCCGATGCACTAGCCACACTAGCCTTAAACATGCCCCCACGTTTGTTTGCCACTTGGACCACTTTAATGATGGAATATATAGAGCCTATCATTCAAGTAGCGCAAATTTCTTCTCTAAGCATAGGTGAAACGCTAGAATGGTATGATAACATTAAATCCTACCTTCTGCATGGCAAACCATTACATGAGCTAACACCCGCACAAAAATATGCAATCCGCAAATGTGCCCAGCAATATGTCATCATTGGAGACAGTAATATCTGTAGACACTCTTTTGATGGAGTATTACTAACCTATGTTAATAATTACCAAGCACAACAAATAGTTAGCGAAGTCCATGAAGGACTGTGTGGGGGACATTTAGCCCCACGAGCCATGCCCGCTAAAATCAGACGCTTAGGGTATTATTGGCCATACATGGAATGAGACTGCCTCACCAAGGTTAAGACATGTGACACATGCCAATGTTACAAAAATCTAATACATGTGTCCCCAACTAAATTGCATACTACATAGATCACTTGGTCATTCCAACGATGGGGACTAGACATCATAAGTCCCATCATGCCTAAGTCTTCCGCAGGACATAACTTCATCATCAGCACCACCGAGTATTTTACAAAGTGAGTCGAGGCTATTCCCCTACGAAAGATTACATCCCAACAAATTTTCCATTTTATCTTGAACAACATAGTAACTAGGTTTGGGCTTTCCATTACTATTGTGACTGACAACGGGCCAAAATCTAGTAGTACCAAAACGAAATCTTTCTATAGTAACCTTGGTATCAAGCAATCTTTTTCTTCACCCTATTACCAGCAAGAAAATGGTCAAGTAGAAGAAACAAACAAGGTGGTTATCAATCTACTCAAGAAGATGCTCAACAGCAACAAAAAATGATGGCATGAAAAAATCCTCTATGTGCTATGGGCCTATCGTACAACATGCAGAACAGCTACTGATAGGACACCCTACAGCCTAGTCTACGAATTTGAAGCAGTGTTGCTCCTTGAACTACAAGTTCCCTTACTGTAGATGGTCCTCTCCATGGTTATAAATTAAACTCAACACAATGAGTCCAGGATCATGGATCTAGACTCTGTGGAGGAGAAATGTATTTAGACACTCAACAATATCGAAAGGTACCAAGACAAGCATAAACAGAAGCATCATCATAACCTACATCAGTGACCGATCAAGAAAGGAGACTTGGTTCTTAAGGAAGTTCATGAACCAGTGGGCAATTTCTCTGCAAGCTGGGAAGGCCTCTTCCTGGTTGTTGATGCATACGGCAAAGGAGCATTCAGGCTAGCAGATACCAACGACAATAAATACCCAGACCCAGTGAATCATGTGTATCTGAAATGTTGATACAACATATAAATGTTGAATCGACTCAAATGCAAGGTAACAAACATCCGCTACGATGTAAAATTGATAATTTTATACATGTCTGCTATGACGTAAAACTGGCATTTCTTTCACGCATCTACAACGATGCTAAACTGTCGAAGTTTTTGACCGTCCGTCATGACGTGAAACTGGCAAGGTAAGCATCTGTCTACTAAGATACTAAACTAGCACACACTCATCCCTAGGTCATGACACAAAAATGACACCCAAAACATGGTTTTCTAGGACCATAAACCAACTCTTCCATCATCTGCTACGACGTAAAACTAGCAGGCTTCAGTTTGCCCAAACTTTAAACCGAGACCATGGTCTGCTAAGACTTAAAACCAGTAACAATAGTCCACTAGGACTTAAAACTGGAATCTATCAGTAGGCAACCCATAGAGCAAGTCAGTGTGATCATTCTTGCACAACATCCCTACCAAAAATATCAGATATGGTTTTGGAATAGACGCAACATCGCTACCCCATCGGCAACCTACTGATTCCTCGGATATGCCGAAAGGCATACTACTGACCCCTTGGAGATTTTGCTGCAAGAGCCATGTTGTAGTTGCAACTCTTGGGATCAACTTCGCTACTTGGGCCCCCAAAGAAACTATGTTCATCCATAGCATCGGTGGCCTCCACTCGTCACCGCCACCAAACTCTAGTTCAACAGATTCATCTGACTGGTTCTTTGCCCAGTCGTTTGAACAAGATGAGTCTGGTTTTCGACAATGACTTCCTGAACCATAGCATCAACATAGCGACCCTTGATTCTTGCTATAGTTCCTTTTTCATGGCCTATGCTCTCTTTTTGCTTCATATGGCGCTTATTTCAATAGCCTCCCCAGCGATTAGGATGATTTCTTTTGCTCTCCATTCTCTATTACGTTTTGCAGGTTACTTGCTATGATAGCGTTGTTTGAGAATGCATTCACTAGGAGGTGAGGTGTCACGACATTATAGGGTGGCTACTCAGACTAACCTAACTACTTGGGAGTCCAAACCCTACCTTTTCCTTCATCAGACACCCTACTTCACTTTTTCCTTCCCTTATCCTTACAACCGCCTTTACCCTCTCTTTTGCTTATACAGGATGTGAGCATATAGTCAATTCCCTCGCACCATTATCTCCATGAACTGGAGTAACAAAACTCACCTCATGGAATGTAAGTTGCAAAAAAAAAAAGAACAACTTAGCCAAGCCATACAGGCATAACACAGCTCATCCGTGCAAGCCCTTCATGTGCAGTATAGTAGCGTAACCTCTCAGGAAAACACTTGCAAAAAGATGCCTAATGCTATGTTTGCGAAAGCTTCCTATTAACATGATTAAGTCTTCCTTGAACCTCCATCTTCTCACTTCTTTAAGATCCCTCCTATTCTCCTCCTCCCACCCTCGCACTTTCAGGTTTGACAGTGCAACATCTAAGCAGCTGCCGATGGACGTTGTTGATGACTTTACCTCTCTAGTGTTTCATATTCTTTGTCGACATCTTTCGAGTAAGCCCTCTAAATGTCAACAAAGAGGGGCCATTGAAACACCGTAAAATTTTGAGGCCTCAATAGTGCAGCAAAACCTTATGACTTAGGAAAAGATTTATGACAAGTCACGACTCAGCAAGTCCCTTTTTCAGTTAAGGGCCTGTTATCCAACACCATGCAATGGAGCGTAATAAACTCTAGAGGACAGAACAAGACGAGGGGTGCACAATGGAAAGTCTTCAACTTTGCAAGTTAGCAATGTTTCAAAAATTTTAACTTTTAGCATATTACGCCACATTACATAACTCAGCATAATGTAGATTTATGCAGCATAGTGCAAGAAGATAGTCCATCTAATCACAACAACGGAGATAGAAAAATTTGAGATCTCAATGGTTTAGCAAAATCTCGAGGCGCAGGCAAGGATCTGCAACATGTCACAGATCTTAGAAATTTTTCCTTTTTTTGGATAAGTGCCTATTACACTACAGTACGTAGTGTAGCGTAATAAACCACAAAAAGACTGAACAAAAACAAGGAAAGCACGATGACAACACTTCAATTTTTTGCAGGTTCGCTATTTTACGCTGAATTATGCTATGCTACGTAATGTAGCATGATGCCCCATAATACAAGAAACAACAAAGATAATACAATTTAGGCATCAGCAGTTCATATGTCACAATATTCTCTCTAGTGTATTATAGGGTAACCATAGAATAATTTGTTGCCAAAGCTCCAGCAAAGGTAGACCATGACACATTATGCTTTAGAGCGTAATGTAGCATAGCATCACAAACTTCAAACAGAAACACATCAAGTGAACGAAATTTTGTAGGTTCAAGACACACGTCATCTAAACTATGTTTTTCTCCTGAACCTAACCTTATAAATACTCTAGTTGACAAGGATCAAGGGGTTGGCAGAAATTCTTTCTCGATTGGAAAAATTTTCTCCATGAGCAATTCTCTTCCATTGGAAATTGTTAAAAACTTTTGGCAAAGATTGACAAGAGAAAAAAAGAGGATCAATGGTCCTAAGAACATTTAAGGTGATTGGAAATAATTTTTGATTAGAAATAGCCAGTGAACAGATATTCTATTTTGGGTCTGACTCCCTTGCACCCAGATTGGGTAGAAAAAGGTAGACCGATCTTTGCTTGTTTCATCTTTGAATAGCTTTCCTATTCTTGACATGTGCTTTTTCTAAACAAAAGTCTTCTTATAATCATTGTATTCAACATATTTTTTTTATGAGATAAATCCCTGATCTCGGGATCACACACTCTCTAAATCCAATTTACTACATTCTCTCTACATATATTCTGCAATCTCTTAGAATCGATTACACCGCTCTTGTTACCTTCAACATTAACGATATCACATCTCCTCATTGAAATTACCATCTTGTCATTCGATTATTACAAAATTTTAATAATTAAGTCCTTGTCTGATCGACAAGACCGTTCAGGGCACCTTGGATTCATTTTCTCCAGCATGGCCCTTCGCATGGATCCGGGGTTGGAACTGTGTAGACGGAATTCCGCTCGGTATTTCCAGTGGCTGACGTTTTTCGTTGTTACACCCATTAGTCCTATGGTCTTGCCACTTACTTTACCTCTTGGGGTCCAACTTTCTCAATTCAAAAAATGTAATGGTGAGGAGGATTTCAATGTCCACCTCATAACTTTTCATTCTGAATGCTTGCTTTTGAAAGCATGGCCACATGAAATCATCCATGTCTTTACCATGTCCCTGACTGGCAAGGCTTTTGAATGGTACCGTGTGATCCCTAGAGATTCTATATGAACTTTGGAGAAGCTACGTAGCTAATTTTTAACTCAATTTAAGTACATCGTGAAGCTTGAGGCCACCCTAGACCAATTAATGAACATCAAGCAAGGGGAATTAGAGCTAGTACAAAACTTTATACAACATTCGGGTGCTTCCCTCAATGAAATTCGTGAGCCAATAGTAGAAAATCATGTTCTAGCTATCTTTAAAGGCCCCACACTCTCTTAGCCAAGCTTTTTCTCAAATGAAGAGCATACAAGGCATAATAAAAGCTAGTAAGGACCTAACCTATGTGGCCTATCAAAATGCACATATGAAAAAAGACAAGAAAAAGGGGTAGGTGACGGTAATCGTTGTAGCTACGGCCAATGAAGCCAAACCCAACAACACTAAGCCAATGGCGAAGGCACTTAAAGCCTTAGTCAACAACAATAAGGCATTGGGATTTGGCACTGTGGGAACCAAATAGCCCACACTATCGGTAGCTACAGGGCAAGCTCTTCGAAGGCCAAACTTTGAGTGTAAGGATCGCTCAAAGTATACCCCCTTGAACATTAAGATATTTGAGCTCTTAGATTAGTTGCTTAGTGCTGGGTGCATTCAACACAAAAAAATGTCCAAGGATACACAAAAATGCCATGAGAGGTATTGTGAGGTCCTTAGAAACCCATTTGCAACTATGACAAATGAGCCCCTAGTCCCTAAAAACTTTAGATTGGATTTGTTTTGTAACTATCACTAGTTCCATGGACATGACATAGACTATTACTAGAGCGATAGAAAACGTTAGTGGTTGGAAATACCGAGAGGTCTTCAGGTGCACAACCTAACCCCGAATCCACACGAGGGTAATGTTGGAGAAAATGGATTCAGGGTACCTTGAATGGTCTAGTTGATTAGATAGGGAATTAACCGATGTACAATAACCCTTTTGCAAATAATGATTTTAGATGGAACACCCAGTGGTAAAATAAAAAAGAAAATGTAATGTGCACAGTAGTAGAAACTTGCTAAGAATGTAACAAGATAGTAGACATGATTGAATGGTTGGTAATGCCAAGAAAAGAAATAAATGCTGTAATCAGCCAAAAAGATAGTTTGAACAAGAAGATGCACCACCCCAAAAAAGGGTACATGTATACAAAGTGTACAATAGGCACAGTAAGAGTGGAGTCATAGCCTTGGTGTTATTGGGCTATGAAATCTACTGTTCACTATGATAAACTGTGCCTCCTAGGTCGGTAGTCATAGTGTATCATGTGATGTAGTTATGCCTCTTTGTCAGTGTGGTGTGCTCTGGGTCTCGTTCACGAACGGAGCTAAGTGCTAAGATGCCAAAATGCCAAATTCCTTGTTGGTGAAGAAAAATGGAAGCCTCCTCCTTCTTTTCCTCCCCTCCTCTCTCCCTAAAAAAATGGGATGCAAAGGTATTTATAGAGCTAAGGTTAGCCCAAAATGTGGATCAGGTGCCACGTGGTAATGTGATGGATGGAAACGTGTAACAGGACGTAAAAGTGTGTAACATAGCATAATAGGGTGGTATTCTATGCTATGCTACGTAGTAGCAAGGTGCTATGCTACGTAGTAGTAGCATGTAATAATGCATAACACTTAGCCATATTTGCAGTTGTGATGTAGAGACCTGAAATTTTGTGGTGTTTCAATGGTCCCTCTTTGTTGATGTCTTGAGGAGTGGCTCAAAAGATGTCGACAAAGAATTACAAAACACCACAGCAAACATGTCACCAACATCATTTGTCAACACAAGATCAGATGTATTTTTACCATGCTCAAGAGTGTTATGGGAATCAGGTTATGTTAAGGGACAAGGAGTATAAGCAATGCTAGGGAGATGGAATTTAAATAATGGGAACGAAATGCAAGTAGTGGATCATGATGTAAGATGCAAATTCAGCACAACTGATGGTGACCATGGCATGAAGTAGCTTGCCCTTGAAACATTGACTTTTGATTAGAGTACTCATGGGGGGCCCAAAGTTAATCCAAGGATGGGCCAATTGCAAAGCTGCAACATTGGTTTTTTTTTTTGTGAGGCTAACCTTCTTTGGGTTTGGCTTACTACTGAATGTTAGTTGCAAGTTGGCCATTGAGAAGATGGGCTTTTTTTCCTAGGGATGATTTGTTTTACATCCACCTAGGATTTGACTATGCAACAGAGGTGCCCTAGAGGATGAATTATGTTACATCAACCATGGGTTCTATAGTTGATGTGAAAGGAATGCCATGTGTGTCACAATGCATTTGCATCAGAGGAGTGTGAAATCATGAGTATGAGGAGTATGAGAGGATATTGGGACAAATGAATGGATGTGCATAAGCTATAATAGGGATGAGGGGAATGTGCACTCTTGAGTGGCTCAACTAGTCCAATTATTCACATCAAAGTAACATGATAACTTGTTGTTGCGATGAAATGCACCTTCACACGATCATCTCCAAGGCTTTGTCCAACAAACACAACTCAGAGAGGACAAGAAAACCACAAAATATGAAATGCAAGTGCAAATGCCAAATGTGAAGATGCTGCATTATAGTAGTTTAACGTCATGACCCAAGGCAAAACTATGAAGACGTTGTGGGTGAAAAACTATGAAGACACTACAAATGTGTAAAATGTTGTGCTAGTCATAAGTGCTCAAAAAGCTAGTGAAAGTGCTAGGGCGATGATGCTACAAGTTTTTTGAATGTTGCACTAATGGAAATTTCTCCAAAAGAATCACCAAAATGATGGGAGGTGATGATGCTATGAGTAATTCCAAGGCAATGGCAAGTTTTTGGATTAGATCAGCTACATGCAAGTTTAAAGTCTTGGTAGACTGTGAACCTAGTTTAAGATCCTGGCAGACCATGATGTGCTAGTTTATAGTCCTAGTAGACTATCAGATGCTAGTTTAATGTTGTAGTGGATAGTGAATGTTGTGCCAGTTTAACGTCATGACCCAAGGATGAGTTGTTATGCCAGTTTAACATCATGACCCAAGGACGAGCTGTGCCAGTTTATAGTCATAGCGGACTAGTGCTTATCTTGCTTGTATAAGGTTTGATAATGTATGCGTAGTCACACTGTGTGCCTACAAGATCTTGCAAAACAAACAAATAGAAATAAAACAACCTCAAGCAACACTTGTCATAAACAAGGTTAAAATGGATGAATGAAAGAAAAGCAATGCAAAAAACTGATAGTTTTAGACCATTTTGGGTCATGGGCTAGTTTAAGGCCATTTTGGGCCATGTGTTTTTGTAGTTTTATGTTTTCAAATGTAATGCGTCAACTAAATGGATGGATGCATAAAAAAAGTAAAACAAATATGTGAACAAAATGAAATGCCTGATCTAAGTAAGTAGGAAAAATGTAAATGCGTAGGCTAATGTAATGTAAATGAAAGTCAAAAATGCATGGCAAGTGGAGGCAAAGGATAGGCAAGCATCTAGCACATTTTTGGCCAAGGGGAAGTCTTCGTCATATAGTTGCTTCCTAACCGGGCATGGATTAGGAAGTGTGAAAGGCTTAGGATCATATAGGAGGCTAATAGCTTCAACCACTCATTTGGGTGTGTTAGCCTTAGGCGCTACATTGGTTGTTATAGGTGTACCACCAAGAAACTCTTCTTCTAAAAATTGTGCCATGTCTATGTCATGGATAGTCGAAGAGGAACCATTATCACCATGGATGATAACTTGACCAACTTCATATGGAAGGTGGATTTCTTGATGGATGGGAGAGGAGACGGCATGTAGTTGGGCTAGCCAAGGCCTACCTAGAATCCTGTTGAAACCTAGCATCTCCTCTATGACAGTGAAATATGCACTAGTGGGAAATTACTCTCCTACTACAAAGGCTAAGTTGATTGTACCCTTGACTGTGACATATGATCTGTTGAAGGATTTTAGACATGTGGTTTTGGTTGGCCTGATTTCACCTGCCAAGCCTAGCTTGTCGATGACAGAGTATAGGAGTACATTTTTTGCTGCACCATCATCAACATGTACTATGCGGATGGTACATTTTCCAACAAGAATGCTAATGGATAGTGGAGCTATAGTAACCTTCCCTCGTTCGGGGTTAACTTTGACTGCATTATCACATAACACTAGAGATGTTGAACCCAATTCTTGCAGTGTAGGGGGCAACATTGCTACATAAATGGATGCCTCATTTTCTGGGATGTCCTCCATAATAGGAATGGAGGCCAAGGTCTTGTCCAATGCTTGGTAGTGAGTAGATGAAGTCATGAACAAGTCATATAAGCTCAATGTTGTGTTCTTTTCCTTGAGTGTATGTTTCTCTTGGCTTAGTGCAGCTATGAAGTCCTTGTCATTGGCTGTTGTGTTGGCTTTGACTTCCTCCATGTGGCTTGAGAGATAGATCTCTTGCAGAGGGGACTTAATCTTGGTTTGCTTGCCCTACTTGGGGGTAGGGATCCCAGTGTTCAATTGTTGTTTGCTGGTTGTGGTCTTTGCTTCGGCCATGAGAGTTGCGAGGTGCTTGTTTGTCCTCTTGCATTGCCATTTGGTGGGCCTACCGAGGTTGCTAGTGGTGTCAACCCTTAAAGGAGGAGGGATTGAGATGTTTCCCACAATTGGGCTTTGGGTAGGTGAGGGGCCATCACATTGTTGCACCCTTATGATAAAGGGTGGCTTAGCCAGAGTTGTTGTGTGACCAACTCGTTGTGGCACCTTGATAACAAAAGGTTGCCTAGTGGTTGTTGTTGCATGATGCTAGTTTTAATGTCTTAGTAGACAGTTTCTGTGGAACTTTGACCACAAAGGGTGATGTGGATGCTTGAGGTGGCACTTTGATAACCAAGGGAGGCTTCTTGCTGGTGGAGGTAGAGGTGGAGGAAATCCTTACCTTGCTAGAAGGCACACAGATCACAAAAGGTTGTTGTGTAGGTTTAGACTTACCACCTATGCTAATGGAATTTATGACATAGGAGGCATCATCTATGTTGGATTGACTCACTGTGTTGATCACTAGTTGGCCACGTTCTATCATTCTTTGCAGGTCATCCTGCAAAGCACCACAATTGTCTGTACTATGACTAGCCAATTGGTGGTAATCATAGTATTGGTCTAGCTTGAAGTGTTGTGGAACTGGGGGCTTGTTTGGTACTACTAAAGTGGGCTTCCTTAGTAGTTCATAGTACCTATAATGTTTTCGGTAGGTAATTGCTGATACATGCTTGTGTTGGATTTTCCCAACTTTCAAGAGTTGCTCTAGTAGTTCAGAGGGTTGCACCGACAGTGCTGTATACTTTGAGCAGTCCTTGCGCTAAAAGTTGGATCTTCGGGTAGCCCCTGTTAATGTAGGTGAGTTGGTGCCGAAATTAGCAATTTTGTTAGTTGAGGCTTTGGGTTGCTTAGTTGTTGGGCCCCAATCGGTTAATTTTGTGCTTGTGGCTACATGCTTGCAAGTGTGTTGGTTTCTGTAGGTGACATAGGCTGGATCATTACTAGCTTGCACTGCTTCCTCTATGCCTTTTGCTTGGGCAAAGGATTGGCTAAGAGACTTTGGGGCTAGATAATATAGTTTGTACTTAATAAAGTCATTTACTACACCTTTAAAGATGGACAGTAGATGCACTTCTGCCAGGGGTTCATGCATTTCACTCAATGCAACATTCCAACGTTGGAGGAATTTTGGCATGGGCTCTAGAGGCCCTTGTTTAACTTGCATCAGCTAGTCAAGGGTTGCTTCAGGATTTAGGTTGTACCTGAAGCATGTCACAAACTTGGTTATGAGATCCTCCAAAGAGGAGATTGAGGCCTTGGGTAGTGCACGATAGCATTCCAAGGCCTTGCCAGTAAGTGACATGGGGAACACACACATGATAGTGTGTGCCGAAGCTTGAAGGAGTAGACATTCAGATCGAAATGTGACCAAGTGTGCATTGGGGTTCCCTTTATTGTTGTACTTGGTAAATTGAGGCAATTGGACCCTAGTTGGAAGAGTTAGAGGTGGTACCATAGGACTTATGGGATCATCTTGGTAGAAGTCCACCACCTTAATGATGTCAGAGGAGGTAACCTTAAGTCGGTTGATCTCCTCTGTCAAGCTTTGGATTAGCTAGAATGCCTAATCCAAGTTTGGTGATGTGCTAGTTGGTTGCATTAGCTGGGCTTGGGTTTGTTGTGGAGTTTTCCAATCTAATGTCGTAGCAGATCGATGTTGCTAGTTTAACATCATAGCAGATGATTGCTGATGTCATGGCTGAGCGATGGGTGCGGTGATTGGAGTGGGCCACACATGGGTGGGTTGGATGGACACAGCAGACACCAATGAGACAGGAAGAATGTAGGATGCCTCAGTTTTTTGGAGCTGGGAGGTGGCACCTGCATGAGCATAGTGCTGGGAAAATGCATTAGTTGCTTGTGAGAAAGGCTAAATCTGCATGGTCACTAACTTGGAGGGGATGGATGGACCAAACCGAGGAGGGGCTATACTAGGGAGTGGTTGTTGGAAGATGGTGTGGAGGTGGCTCTCATGTTTGGATCAGGCCTCGAACTCATCTTTCTCATTCTGTGAGGCTTCCTCGTAGGTTGTCCCTGCATCATGTTTGTTTGCACGGATGAGTTACGACAACAAATGGTGGTAGGACTCTGTTAGTGAGATTATGTCAAACAAGGGTTAGAGGTAGAGTTCTCTGAAGGCACACTACCCATTTAGGATGAAAGTTAATGTTGTTCAACTAATCCTAAACAACCAAGAGAAGCGAGTGACCTCCCTGGGGAGCTTTCTAGGTAGAATTGGATTTTTGTGCAATAGACGAAGGTCTAGGTGAATACCATATTATGCCTCCTAGGCCTTACATGTCTCCCAACCTACATAGGATTAGAAAACACCTACATGACTAAGGCATGCCCTTAGTTCACTTACATGTTTCACTTACCCTTTGTTCATCACCTGTATAGTTATGATTACATTATTGTTTACATCATGTATTAATTATTTCATTTCTTTAGTTCATGTAGTTTCATTTAGCCTTTTTCAATATATATATATATATATATCATTAAATAAAAAACTATCCTAGAAAAGTCTTAAACTATTGCATGGCCCACGAAGGCCTAAAACTAGCAACTTGCTCCCTTTTACGCTATAGCCTAGAAAAGCCTTAAACTATCACACAACCTACTAAGGATTAAAATTGGCAACCAAATTCCTTCTCACACTATGGATTGAAATGGACTTAACCTAGCAATAGCCCAAAATGGCCTTAAACTAGTGATGGTCCATTTTCCATGGCCTTAAACTGGCATGGGGTCCACAAGGGACCAAATAGCATCAATCAAATTGCAAGTTAAAATTACAAAAACATTACATAAAATATGACAAAATGACAAGAAAATAATCATCAAATTTCCATTAAATTATCAATAAGATATATTGTAGCATTCAAAAATGTTAGTGGCTAGAACACCAAGAGGTTATCAGGCGCACAACCTAACATCGAATTTGCTGGAGGATCATGTTGGAGAACATAGAAATGAGGTGCCCTAAGTGGTCTAGTCAATAAATTATAGACTTACATGGTGTCAAATAACCATTCATAGATAATTATTTTTATGAATCAAGTATAAGAGTTTAGCATAAGTAGGTGTGCAACATGTATAATAATGAGAGAATATGAGCATAGGTGCATATGACAATACAAAGAAAAATATATGCTAACAATTTAAAATGCTATAGAAAAAGAATGAAATGAGAGTGTGGGTTAAGAAATGCACTACCCCAAGAATTGGGGACATGGCTTTTAATTGAATGATGTGTACAATTGGTGTGTAGCATAGACAAAAATAGTTGGGTAGTAGGGAAATATGGTCATGCTCTTTGGAGTGTTGCAAATGTGGTGTTGATGCTTGCTGGTCTGAACGTTGCTATGCTATGCTTGCGCAAGTATCACATTCAGGCATGGGAGTCAAACAAGGATTTGGAAGACTAATGCTAATATTTCCCACTCATCAACTCTCTCCTCGCCAATCTTCTCTCGGAGCCAACTGCAAAAGCCAACCCTTAGAATGTTTTTTACCAAGGTATTTATAGAGCCATGGTTGGGGAAGAGATGTGATTTGAATGCCACATGTCCTAGGTCCCACGTAGCATAAACGTGAACATGTCACGCTAGTGTGTTATGCTCAAAGTATGGTGCTACACTAATGTGCTACTCTGAATGGAAAAAGAACAAGAATAGGAACATCTATCCAACTATGACCACATTGCCCAGACAACATGTGCCAAAATCTAAAACTACCACATATTTACAAGAGTGTCTAGAACAAATGCAAATTGAAACCTATGCTCCAAGACTACATCTTCCCTTCTCTTTTGAGTAGGGTCAATCGTAGGGACAACATTTGGGGATCAACAAGGGGCACAAAAAACAAAGCAAACTACTAATCTTGGCTATTGAGGAGATGCTAGAGTAGAAATGATTGTTGACAATGAGTTTTGGAACTTCTAGAGATGTCCTAATACTTCTTCTCAAGTGTTATGCTATCTATGCTATCCAACGTAGTTGAGTAGTGTAAACACTAGCCCACTATGTTGTTCTACACTGCATAGCATAGCACAGTGTAGCACACCTTTGCTAATAAATTTCGTTAAAAACTAAGAGCGCCACTTTGAGACCTAGCAAGGCAAGAAACTTCAAAAATTGGCAAGCATGCTTTTCATGTTGAAAGAGCTTGATACCTCAGGGTTTCATTCTTAAGACACTTTTGACCTTGATATCTCTACTATGCTGTGTGGCATAGCACAACGTAGTGCCTAATTTTGAATGCATTTTAACTTAACCTGCAATGTTATGGCATGGGACCTTAGCCATGTCCTAAGGGTGAAGTGGAACAAGTAGCCTTGGATGTCAAAGAATGGTCAAGAGCATTTTTCATGTCAAAACAACTTAAGGGAAGATTTTTTGGATCTTGGCACCTCACTAGACTTTTCTACGCTAGCATAGTGTAGCACCCAAATTAGGATGAATTTCATGAAACTTGCCTTATTTTTCCATGTCACGCTAATCATACTCCAAGGATGTAGTAGGAAAAGCATCCTTGGAGGCCAAAGAATTGCTCAAATGCACCTTCTATGTCTAGTTCAACACTTGGGAAAGTTTTTGCACCACATGACCTACTACGCTGTCTATGCTGTGTAGCGTAGCATAACATAACAGGTCAAAAATAGAAAATTTGCTAAACTATTTTGTGCATTCTGAACACTTTTGATTACTCCTAACTTGGCACTTGGGTGAACTAACAACCAGGATGGCCCAAAAGATAGAAAGTTTTTTGAATTTTTTAGTCCACTCTTTGTGCTCTTTTTATGAAAAATGGCCATGGACATGGATGCTACACTAATTGGGCTGAAGGACGTAGTAGATAGAATTAGAAAAAAGTTTGTAGGCATTTGGACTTCAGGGGTGCCACACGATTTGTGTGCTCCATCATGCTTGATCAGATCTCATGTTGAGTCATGAGAGCCTAAAATTGATGGTGTTTCAATTGCCCCTCTTTGTCAATGTCTAGAGGATTTTCTCGAGAGATATCAAAAAAGAATATGAAACACCATGATGAACACAACACCAACATTGTTCATCAGCTTTCACTTAGATGATGCTTCGCTATGCTTGAGAGTGCTAGGAAAGTGAAGTATGGTAAAGAACAAGCAATGGGTTTGAGGAGATTGGGTTAGGGAAAATGTGTAGGATGTGATGCCATGAGAACCATTGGCATAGTGTGATACCTCAGTGGAGTGCATATGAGGGAGTTAGCAAGCATGGGTGTCTTTCACCTTTGGACTTCAACCTCTCATCGGAGTGCTTAGAGATGGTTGATCCAAGGCTAAGACAGTTTCAAAGTGGTAACTATGCCATTTGTCTTTGGCACTTGTCTTATTTTCTTTTCTTCTTTCCTTTTGTTTATTTTTTCTTGCTTATTCTCTTTTATTCTTTCTCTTTTTATTTTTGGAAATTGCACACCCATATCCATTTCAAGGCAACTATGTCATCACTGTAGGACAGGTGTTTCCTCCCTAGGATGAGTTTTGTTACATCCATGTGGGGCTTTGACCTACCTATAGAGGCTTTTGATGGGATAGGTTGCATTACATCCATCATGGGCCTAGTGGTTAAGCATGAGAAAGGATTTCATGTGTATTGGAGAAGCTTGTGAGGGGATGCTGAAAATTGCAAAGGAAGAAAGCAAAGGTTAGGTGGGATGAACGAATATGAGGATATGCACTTTCAAGTAGCTAGGACAATCAAAGTGGGTACTTTGGAACAATGTAGTATCCTACTCTCATGGCAAAACATATTCTTGATTGGTGTCATCTTAGCCTTATCTTGCAAACATAACAGAAAGAGAACAAAAAAATGATCATCATGTGAAATGAAGATAAAATCCAATCCGCTTAGGACACCACAAGAGGCACAAGTGTTGTGTCTAGCATGTGTAATGTCCAAATTAGGAAGGCTAGTGTAGCCATTGGTGGTGGTAGGCTAGAAAAACTCTAGCAGCCACACCAGAAGTGAGCACTCAACAGGCTATGAGCAACAACGATGCAAGTGCTCAAGAATCCTCACCATAGGTAGGAGCCAGGAAATTCAGTTGCATGGTGGGAAGCCCAATTTCTGAATGTTCTTCTAGACTCAAATGGTTGTGAGGGATGGAGGGCAGAGATATTGTTGCTAGGCCACAATAATGTTGGAACACCAGTGGGAGGTGCTGACGAAGGAAGCTACAACCAAGATGATTGGTGATGCTTATGATAGCTTTAGAAGGTCAGCAAGATGTTAAGATACATCTCCAAAAGATTAGCAAGATGCTAGGGATGGAAACACTGTAAATGTCTCTAAGGGTGTTTTCTTGATGTCATGAATTTCATTTTGGAATTGGAATTCCTCATCCTACCTTGCGCAAGAGGCATGGGCAGGCAAAGAAAGATGTTAAACATTCTCACTCACTTGTTCACAAGATCACATGTGTTGAACTTTAGAGGTTGCTTTGTGAACCTAGTTTTAGATCTTGGTAGACCATTAGATGTGCTAGCTTAAATTTCTAGTAGACCGTGGTCCTTGTTTAAGGTCCAAGTAGACCCTACTATGCTATTTTAAGGTTTCAGAAGACCGTGATGTGCTAGTTTAAGGTCCTAGCAAATACTATGCTTGTTTAACATCGTAGTAGATGGGTAATGGCTAGTTTAAGGTCATGGTGGATCATTCTATGGGTGCCAATTTCATGTCATGTCCCAAATACATGTTGTGCCAGTTTAACATCATGGCAAACGATCTATGCTAGTTTTACATCATAGCGGACAATCTGTGCTAGTTGTATGTCATAGTGGAAGATCTGTGCTAGTTTTATGTCATAGATGATTATCTATTTATCTTTATTTATATTCAGCATGACATTTCCTATTAGGAATAGCATGGTTTTAGGTACAAATGATTGACAGGATTTGGGAACTCGTTTCCATCTAAGTCAGCAAGCTTGAATGCTCCGTTCTCATATGCCTTTGTGACCAAAAGAGGCCCTTCCTAGTTGGCTAAGAATTTGTTCACAGGCTCACAAATGGCCTTGGGTACTAGATGCCCTTTTTTGATTAGATGTTGGTATAGATTACAATGATGTTTCTGCCATTGCTTGTCTTGATACCACTCAATACAGTTAAGCATTTGGATGTACTCCTCCTCTGTAGAGTCAAGATCAGCGATTCTTGACTTGTTGTTTTGAGCCTCATCCATAAAGTTTGAGACGGTCATTCGGAGTGATGGGACGTACAATTCAAGAGGTAACACTACTTTAGATCCATATACAAGACTATATGTGGTTTTACCTATGGTAGTTCTGCATGTTGTGCAATAAGCCCACAACACATAGACAATTTGCTCATGCCATCGTCACTTGCTACTACTAAGCATCCTTTTTAGAAGGTTGACAATAGCTTTATTGGTAGCTTCTACCTGGTTGTTGGCTTGGGGATAATACGATGATGAGAAAGAATGTTTAATGCCAATATTTTCGCAAAAGTATTTAGTTTCCACAGTATTAAATTGGGGCTCGTTGTTTGTAACGATAGTCATAGGAAGGCCAAATCGAGTTACTATATTATCCAAGATGAATTTGCACACTTGTTAAGATGTAGTCTTCCTAAGGGGAATAGCTTCTACCCACTTAGTAAAGTACTCAGTTGTAGTAATAATGAAGCTATGCCCTAAGGAAGACTTGGGTGTTATGGGCCCTATGATGTCTACTCCCCAACATTGAAAAGGCCATGTGATTTGCATGGTATGCAGCTTGGTAAGTGATTGACATACATCACATGTTCTAACCTTAAATATGTAATCGTGCTCCATATAAGGCTAGTAGTTGCCCAATCACCTAATTTTTGCCACCATAGGGTTGGGAGCTATGTGCCCTCCACATAGTTTCTCATGGACTTGATCAACAATTTTTTGTGCTTCATCCCCACTAACATAAGCTAGCAATATCCCATCATAAGATTGTTGGCATAAAGCACCGTCTCCTACAAGGACATACTACCGTGCTTATTTTCATACTGTGTCCTTTTGGGCAAGTGTCAGGTTGTGTGGAGGCTTAACATGTTGGACGTATGTCTTAACATCATCATACCATTGTTGAATGTGGGCATAACTTACAGAAATAATGTTTGGTGTCTGAATGATAGGGTTAGTGCATTCCACTATTGAAGTAAGTAAGGTAGTGAACATGTGTGATGGCACACTTAAAGCTAACATGGCTAATGCATAGGGTATGGTGTTCTCATTGCGGGGTAGATACTACACATCTAGTATTGCAAACTACTTTAGTAACTATTTTACCAAATCATAATAAGGCTACAAATGTTGTGCCTTGTAGGCATAGACCTATGTGACTTGGTTACTAAATCACCTCAAATTGCTAAGTTTTGGATTCTTGACTCTCAAGCTACCAGAATGCCCCTAAGGAGACCCTCATATTCAAATAAATTATTTGTGCAAAGAAAAATCAAGTGATATGTGAAAGGTTGGATCTCTTTGAAGGGAAATGTGAGAATAGCAGCAGCACTACCACCTTGTATCATTGAGGCACCATCAAAATGTAGAATGGCTTTGAAATTTGCAAGTACTAGGCTTATGTTACTAACATTTTTATTTAGAAATTCAGGTTCTATTATTTCTTGGTTATCGATGGGTGAAGCTGTAAGACGCATAGCTATCACTTGACCCTTTGTAGATGACTACGCTATGTAGTGTAGGTCAAATTCTACAGTTATGGCTTTCCACTAGGCTATCCTGCTACTTTCATATGTATTGGTTGTAATTGCCCTAAGTATGTTATTTTTGTAGATGATATTTACTTAGCTATGAAACAAATAATTCCTTCATTTTTGAAGCACGAATACTAAAGCAAGGAGGTTTTTCTCTACATCATTGTATTTTACTTCATAAGCTATCAATGCATGACTTAGGTAGTAGATAGGAATTTCAGAACCATAATCCCTCTTTTCATAGAGAAAAGTAGCCATGGACATGTCTAAAGTGGAAAGATAAATGTAAAAACGCTTATCTCTTTGTGGAGGGTAAACGGTAGGAAGATGAACAAGTTTGTTATTATGTTGTCAAATGCTTCTTGCCATTGGTTTGTCCATTCAAAGTTAACTCCTTTTTTAAGAAAGTGTTGCATTAGATGAAATTTATCTATTAGCCTTGCAATAAACCATCATATGAATTGTACCCTACCTTACAATTGATGTAATTCCTTAAGGTTTGTAGGTGGTGCTAAGTTAACAATGGCTTTAATTATATCAAGGTCTACATGTATCCCCATTTTTGATACTACAAAGCCTAACATGCATCTAGTTTTGACTCCGAAGACACATTTTTGGGATTAAGGTAGAGGTCATGCCTATGGCAACATCGAAGGACTAGGTTTAGGTTGTTTGCATGATCAAGAGATTTCTTATATTTAATTGCAATATCATCCACATAATCATTTAGCTGTTCCAAAAGATAGTCACTGAAAATGTAAGTCATTGCTCATTGATATGTTTCTCTAGCATTTTTTAGCCCAAAGGGCATCATCGTATAATAGAAGGTTTCCCAAGGGGTCATGAAGGTAGTGTCCAATTGATGTTCTAGGTTTATGAGGATTTGATTGTATCCCAAGAATCCATCCATGAAGGATAGTAAGGCATGGTCGCCTATAGTATTAACAAGTTGGTTGATACTGGGCAATGGAAAATCATCCTTTATGGTTGCCTTATTCAAATATTGGAAGTATATACAAATTCTTATGCCCCCATTTTTCTTGGGGATGACTATGATGTTTGATACCCAGTCTGCATAATCGACTACTTGGATGAACCTAGCTTGATAAAGATTGGTGATTTCATCATGCATAACTAATGCAATTTCTAGTTTGATTTTATGAGCCTTTTGTTTGACTAGTTTGACACTAGAATCTAGGATGATATTGTGCTATATTATGCATTGGTCTAAGCCCAAAATATCTTCATATGACCATGTAAACACTTTGATATTATCATTGAGGACTTTATAGATATTTAACTTTCTCAATTTGCCTCTGGATGTAGTCACAAGAATTTCAATAAGTGGGTCCTTAGTTACATCACTAGCTTCTAATTCTAAGTCTTGGACTAGATGTCCAGGCTAGTCTAGGGATGTTTCTAAGGATGCTATGTTGGTGTCAGAAGGGGATGGTTCGAAGTCTACAAGCTCTATGTTCAAGCGTCTCATAAATCTTCCATGGGATCCTATCAGAATTAAGGAAAAATGGAGATCATTATGCATAGCCATTTTTCCAACACTCCTGCAAAAAAAAGAAGAAAAAAAAAGACATCAAGTGATACCTTCTTATCATAGAAACATAAAGTGAAGTGTATGCAAGGTAATTATGCAATGTTACAAAATTTCTAGTTTAATGTCTTAGTGGACTATGTCCATGCAAAACTATATTTCAAAATTGCCAGTTGAAGGTCATAATGGATCGTCACTATGATTATAGTGTAAAGGGAACTCCAAAATTGCTAGTTTAAGGTCATAGTGGACTATCATTGTGCTTATAGAATGAGGGGTTGAATCAAATGTTAAAAATTTTTTTGGACATCTATTTGCTATACTACATAGAACATGGGGTGTCCCATGTTACATGTGGGACATGGATCATCCTGCATCATGTGCGGGATGTAGGAAATTTTGCATTATGCATGGGACATGGGGTGTCCCATGTTATGCACGAGACACGGGATGTCCCAAAAATGTAACATGTCCTATAACGCTAAAAGTTATAAATAGGTGTTTACTCATGGTAAACCTGTCATTTTCACTATCAGAGCTAATAGTCTAGAGAGTAGCGAGATTTTGAGAGAGAGCATAGTAGTTGCAGCATAACCACTGATAGGCCCAAGTTTGACATCAAGACAATGACACACAGGAGTGAGCGCAGACATTAGGATCTTGCCAATGTAGATGAAGGGGAGCACACCTTGTGATGGCTCCCTAGAGCACGGATCAAAGAATGGTAGGAGGCACCATCTGCCCAGTAAGCCACTATGTTTTCTTTGATGGTGTTGCATATTTTTGTTTGTTGTTCTGGTTTTTCTTTTATTTTTTTATGGAAATGCTATTGCCATTTTCTCCACCATGGCTATTGCACCCTAGTTGCCATGACTACTATGGCCACTATGTCATGGCTATTGCTGCCATGGCGATGGCTACTACCATAGCTATGTTATGGTTGATACTGCTACCATTATAGCTACCACCATTTTCATGATGTCATGACTGTGGTTGCCATTACTACAACTAGGGAGATTACCTATATTTTCTTTTTAGGCAACGGTTTGGAGCATTCTAGGTAGCGTAGCATGCATGGGAGTTCCCCGTAGTGGAACAGGGTAGGGGATTTGCAAATGTTTTGTATTTTTCTTTAAGCTATGTCACCTTTGATAACATAATTGATAGGCTATGTCATGCTTTTGGTGCTTGTTACACTATGTGGGATGTAGCTATTATGCTACATGTAACGTAGCCGCTACGTTGTGTGGGGCATAGCTACGACACTGTGCATGACATAGTTGCTACACTATGTCAGGCGTAATTGCTACACTGCTATGCTGCATGTGACATAGCAGCTACATTGCTATGCTACGCATGTGGGGCATAGCTGATATGCTATGCATGATGCATCCACTATGCTGTGTTGGGCATAATTACTATGCTACACATGATGCAACCGCTACACTAGGCATGATGCAGCTGCTACGTTGTCAGATGAATACTTGGAAAAAATTTTCTTTGCTTGATAGTACCATGGGTGTAATATCTCATACTTAGAAAAAAATTTATACAAGGGACTTCTATATTATACAGTAATGTAATTGACACTTAGAAAAAATTTTCAAAAAATTTTGTAAACTAATGTTTTTGTTGTGCCATGCAGGGTTATGTTAAAACCAATCTTGATCATAATCAAGTTAGTAGGATTTCTAAGTTAGCTAAGTGACCCTGTGGCTAATGTCCCCCCTCCCCATGCACGAGTAAGGGACCAAGAAATCTGGTTTCGAGAAGGCACGTTGGAATTTTTGGAGTTCCTATTGTGTCATTTCAATGTAATAATATGGTCATACTTGTCAGTGAAAACAATGGTTGTTTTGTTTGAAGCGTTATTACTTGGGGTAAACCAAGGCATCCTTAGATTCATGATCGATGGATCCACTAAAAAAGAAGGGGAAGGGGGCTCAAGTCAACATCCAAAAGGCTTGAGATTTGTATCTTGGATTTGGACCATGCCTAAATTTAAGTGCTATCACAAGTACAACACATTGTTCATCGCTTGTCATATGGGCACCTTGTTTTAGAACCCACATGGGACCGTCTACTATACTGGTGGGTGAGTCCTATGAAGATACATAGACATGTTATATCATTTAGCTTGTATACGTTGGAATTCTTATTGTGTTATATGGGTTGCCAGATTTGTGATTGATAAGGATGGCCTCCATGATAGAGAGGGGGCATTGGCATTGGCTCAAACAGCTCTACAATAGTTCTCTTATATTGAAAATGTGCATGCCAGGGTCATAGAACAACTTGGGCCAAACTTTAAAACCTATCCAACCAAATACACTAAGTTCTATCTAAAGTGTGAAGAACTCAGGTGGTTGGATTTCGAATGGGCATCTCGTCAGGTACCCACTGTAGAAGAAGTTCTAGTGAAAATACCAATTTTTTTCCATGTCATTCACAACAAGTGAGTTAGGTTATGCATTTGTTGTCATGTGCTCTTGATTGATTTATTTTGTTACATGTTTGGCTAATTTTATTCTTGATTATTGTAGTGGCAACCAAGTTCAAGGAGGTTACAGTGATCACCTCAGGACGTAATGAAGCCAACCTCTTCTTTAACTATGGTGATGTTGATGAGTCACAACATTAGCTATGCAATGGGGACCTAGTCACAATTTTTCAAAAGGTCTAAGAGGTTGGGCTCATGAACCTCTTTTTGGTAGTAAATCCCAACATTCCTGCTATAGAAATTCTTTTCCTTGTCAATTCTTTTACAAAAAGTGTTGACCACTTTTGCACGTGAGTCCACAATGTGTGGGTGATGTTTGAAATTATAGACAACATTTTTTAAGATATTTTTGACATCCCTTCTAATGGTTTACCTATGTGAGAGAAGACTAACAAAGATGTAAACAATTGAGGGGACATAGAAGAATGGCTAGGGACAAACAAAGATCACAAGGGAATTTACATGAATAAGGTTAAGCTAGAGGTAGTGCAAGAGATTTACCCTATTTTTTGAGCTAATTCATTTCCCAAGCTACTTTCCCAAGGAAAGATTATTGGGGTAGAGCAAGCCTAGATCATGAGAGACATAATGGAAGAGGGGAAACATTATAATTGGGCTAGGTATCTTTCATAAGGCTTGCATTCTGAAATGGTTAGGCTTCATGACAAACTTAACACACATTTTAATGTGCATTTTTCCTTTTTTATAGCTTGTCTATGATAGTTTGCCTAATTCTTGGTGGTCTGAGAGAATGGGATCTAGGTGTTACAGGATCATACCCAGATATCCAAACCATGGATTTGCTAGGTATTTTTCACCAGATGATCTCATGACCCTCTAGAAACTATTGGGGAGTCCTTTTCAATAATGATGAAGGATCAAGTGGGACCATCTTTTCATGCATAAGACAGATTTGAAGAGGCCCTCCCCCAGTAACATGGGCAACATAGTGAGGGGGGCATGTCTTATTGTGGAAACAGTGAAGTCAAAGTTGCAACTTAAGAAGCCTCATCCTGTAGAAGAGCCTCCACGTATAAGCGAGGAAAGGGGAAAAAGATTACGAATCAATGTTTGTAATGTGAAATCTATGGTTGTTGGTTAGTATTCCTTAGTTTTCTTTCTTGCTACTTTTTTTTCATGCACATGTTGGGCTAGAATCTTAACTTTGGCTTATGTTTAGTAGATGAAGAAGAGGTTTTGGCTCTTGAGGAAGACGTCCTTGCTATGGAAGAAGAGGAGGAGGCCCATGGTACAAAGAAGGAGGTCCCTGTTGTAGAGGAGGAATCCCCTACTGTAGACAAACCTTTTACAGACTGAAACATCGTAAAAGCTTACGAGTCAGCCTCAGGCAAAGGTTCGTAATTCCAGCGAAAATGCGCATCATATTTGTTCAAAGGACAGGTTTACGCTCTATTACGCACGGCAGCGTAATGAGCATAATAAGCTTTAAGACAGTTGAAGGCAGAGTTTAGAGAAGCACAACAGGTTGACACTTTTTCTTGCAATACATGGACAACTTGTCTTTACGCTCGTTACGCGGTAGTGCGTACCATGGCGTATGTTGTCAAGTTGTACATTGCTTACGCTTCATTACGCGTAGCTGCGTAGTGAGCGTAACTTATACATTGTTTACGCTTCATCACACGCAGCTGCGTAGCGAGCGTAAATCATGCATGATTTACGCTTCATTACGCGTGGTTGCGTAGCGAGCGTAAGTTGCACACTATCCACGCTTCGTTACGCACAGTTGCGTAGTGAGCATAAAACAATTTTAAGCTTATGGCTTACGCTCATACATGCAATGCAACGCGAATGAGCATAATACAGCCTGAATGCAGCCTAAAGTACGCTCAGCATGTGCCTACTCTTCACACGCACAACACGCAAACAAGTGTGTTGTGTGTAGTCACAATCTAACTTAAAAGATCATGCCAGCAGGGCCCGCAATATCTGGAACTCACATCATCAGGGTTGCGCCTTTTCCACGAAGCGTCGCGGCCTATAAATACCCCAGTTGACAAAGATACAGTGTTGGAAAAATTCGGATTAGCAAACTTAGAGAAGCAAAAAGCATATTTCTAAGCACCAGAGCACTTAGCACTTTGGAGCAGAGATACAGAGAATAGCGCTTTGGCAATTGTAGACATCATCACCTTACAGCCAAAGAAGAGCACAGTTTGATTCGAGCACCGGTGACAGGAGTAATCTTTCTGCTGAAAAGACTCTATCAATCAGAAACAGTTGATCCGTAGATGTCAAAGCTTGGCCCGCCTTGCATCTTAGCTTAGCCCACAAGGTAGATCGGACTTCTGTTTAGACTGTTTTGCTTGTTGCTTTGTTCTTGTTTCACATCCTGTAATCAGGGATTCCCCAGTGTAATTTTTTATACGAAATATACATTTGTAAGTCAAAGCGCAGATCTTGAAGCTACGTGTTTCTTTTTTGCTAGCCTCCTTTCATCGTGTTTAGCATTATCGCCGTTGCAATCCGACCACATCGTTTTCCCCTTGCTTTACGGTCCCTCGAATCAGATCGCTCTCTTTTACACACTTTGCATTGTTTTATTGACCCGTAAGTCCCTGTCTGATCGACAAGACCGTTCAGGGCACCGCAGATTCATTTTTCCAGCATAGCGCTCGCGCGGATCTGTGGCTAAAACTGTGTACACCGGAATATTGGTCGGTATTTCCAGCTGCCAAAGTTTTCTATCGTTATAGTTTTCTGGCGCTAGAAGGAGGGCCTTCAGGCTCCGATCCGAATATTTCGAGTAACCCTGTTAGAGATCCATACCCTAAACCATAGACGTAATACCCCTAGGGAAGTCTACGCTTAATCGTGTGGTATAGATTGGTCGCAAGGACAATTTCTTTGAAATCCTATAGGGTAGAATGCCTTTTGTGTGTTTTGTTGCCAGCCATTCGCTTTTAGATTTGATTATCAGTCACTCTTGATTTCATTGATCAATGGATTCTTTTTACTCAAACACAACTGCCATGGTTACCCCCGATCTGGGTGTCGCGCCTATGAATCCTGCGGTGGTCACAGGACCATCTCCCGGTGCAACGGGACCTCAGGGACCATTGCGCCGATCCTTGAGGCTTCATGGGAAAGAGCCCATCTTTACGGTTGTAACCCCTGAAGAATACAATTTCATATGCGTTAAGATCCAGGCGGGGCTGGCTCTTAGCCGAGCCGAGCTGGAGGCAAAGCGAAACTTCGAGGTGCTTCATCGAGGGGGCTATGATTTTAAGCCAATGGACTACGATATAATCCCCTTGACTGACCAATACCATGAATTGCTCGCATAGCTGATCATGGCTAGAGGCCAGACTTCACAACCCGTGGTGGAGCCTCAGCGTGAGGAGGAGGCAGAGGACGAATTTGCGGCTCTGTCGGAACATTCATTTCATACTCTGACACCCCACACGTACGTAAATCCGTTGTTCCCTTTCAACGGAGAGGTAGCCTCTCTGGACTCGGCTGTGACCACACAGATGCAAATCCCTGTCCTTCCGCAGGCCAACGCGCAGCCGTTTGGATTGCCAACGCAACCACCGCATAACGCGGAGGTGGTCCCGCCACAACACGTAATCAACATTGCGGTGGTGATCCTGGCGACCACTGCGCCCTATTTCATCCCTCAGGTACAAGCTCACATTGTACCGACAACTCGCTCAGTGCAAATATTCCCCCCCCCGCCAATTCAGCAACATACCGTAACCGCGCCGCAGCAAACCTTTGTTCAATACCCTGCAACAAGTCAGTGGACTAACCTTGCTGCGCAACAACACCCGTCTACGGTTTACGGTGCACAACCTTTGGTTACACCTGCGGCACAATTTTCGTGGGTGCTTCCTCAATATACCTACCATTATCCTGCGCAGCAGGCAGGAATTAATCTCTCGTCTCATACCGGTGGATGGAGGCCTTCACAAGCCCCCCAACCTGCAGGAATCCCTGCTCCACCAACGGTTAGCCAACCACCTCCTGCATTCCAGTTTCCTAGGGCTGCCCACCCAGTCCAACCTCCTATGCCTGCTACGCAAACATCTCCATTAACAGGTCTAGACCAAGCATTCCAGCTTATCCAGACGCTTACTGAGGAGGTGCGACACCTCAAGACCACTAGATCTGATACCATTCAGGTCATGGACGTTTATCAGGATGATCCGATCAATCCAGCGGTCCCCATGCTATCGTTGCCACCAGGGATGTCCCTCCCCTATTTTACCAAGTATAATGGAGAACGGGATCCCAACATCCATCTAGCCACCTTCAGGTCTGAATCTTTGTTGTTACAACAGTGGCCGCACACTTTAATCTGAGACTTTGCGATGTCATTGACGGGGAAGGCTTTAGACTGGTATAGAGCCCTCCCACGCTCTTCCATTTCAACCTTGGAAGAGCTGCTGACACAATTTGTGACCCGATTCAAATACAACATGAAGTCGGAAGTCACGTTGGAACAGCTTATGGGGGTGAAACAAGACCCGCTCGAGCCAGTCCAAAAGTTCATACAGTGTTGGAATGCTACCTTGAATGAGATCCGCGACCCAATCGCGGACTCCCATCTACTCGCTATATTCAAGGCAGCAGTCAACGACTTCATCAAGTCTAAGTTGTATTACCTTTCCCCCAACGACATACGTCAGGCCTTCGCACAGGTCCGAAGCATCCAAGATGCTATGGAGGCCAGCAAAGACCCGGCATATGTCGCCTATAAAAATGCACACAACAAAGCCAAGGACAAAGGCAAGGTAGCGATAACGACAGTAGCTGCAATGACTGAAAACACGAAAAACAAGAACAAGAAGGTGCCCACAATAGCGCCCCCTGAGGCCATGGCTAGTGCCGACACCAGCCAAACCGCAGCTGCTCCTGAACAAGCCCCCTAGCCAAAGCCAAATTTTGAGCGTAAAGATCATTCAAAATACGCGGCTTTACCCGTGAAACATTCTAAACTGCTAAAACAACTGTTAGCGGTAGGACACATTCAACCTAAGTAGGTGTCCGAGGAGGCCCTGAAGTGTCACAGGCGTCACTGTGAATTACTGAAGGACCCTTCTTTAGCTCTACCTAACGAGCCGACAGTTCCGAGATCTTTCAGGCTGGATCATTTCTGTGATTACCACCAGATGTGTGATCACGACACGGATTACTGCTGGGTGTTGAAGGACGACATTCAATGCATGATCGATGAAGGTCATCTAAAACTAGACAACAGTAATCCTACGCGTCCGGAAAACCAAACGCTGCATGTGTACAAGGATCCGTTGAACACAAATTATGATCCTTATACAATCACTTTGGTGAGTACGGACGGTGAGCGTAAGGTACCGCCAAAATAACCTTTCGTTCTGCGTGTGCCCGCCAGCTCAACAAAGGGACTTACTACTTCTTCGGCAGCTAATGGGGTCTCACGGCCACCGTTTATCATAAGGGCACCTTCCCAAGTGCGCCCTCAGTCACGCAACAGTACACAAGCTGCGGGCTCATCCGCGCCCATGCCGAGAGTGCCCTTCCTTATTAGGGCACCACAACCACAGGCTGCCCCTCTCACGTAGGGGCAGACCTCTAGTCAGAACCACCAGCCATCCCCTCCTCAACGTAAGGAGGAGAATACGGCAGTTAACGCAGCAAAAGGCCACTTTACGCTCGGCTTCCCTAATCCCAGGCCCTTGGCCTCTATGCCTATGCCTATGCCTCAAAAACAGGCTAAAGGTACAGAAATGCAGCCACCTTCTTCTGGTAGGAAGAAGAATGAACGCCCCACTGACACCACTCCGCCTCGAGAGATCCGTCTCTTGGGCCGAATGGAAGAGGACAAGGGAGATAAACAACCCTGCCGAGAGAAGGACCTCCTCGACGCATTCACGCAGGTCAAACAAGCTCTTAAGCAAAAGAACACGACGCTGAGCTTGTACGACTTGCTGATGACTTCTCGAGAACATCGTGAGGCTATGGTACGCATGTTGACATCCATATCAGTGGATGCCAGCTTGCCGGCGGAAGAAGAAGCGATACACGCTATCATGTTCCCTTCTGACGCTGAACCACCCAAGCTTGCCTCGTTGACCTTCCTAGACAAGTCTGTCAAAGATGATCTGGAGAAAGGTTAAGTAACAACTGAACCCATGTTCATCACCATTCGGGTCGGCCAGTACCGGATTCGGAGGGTACATGTGGACGATGGTGCAGCCGCCAACGTCGTTCCCTATTCCATCGTGGATAGGTTGGGGTTGGTCGACCAGATCACTCCCACGATAACAGCCTGCGTGAAATCATTCAACAGAGCACGGGTTCAAGTCAAGGGGACGGTGCGTATTGAGTTTGTGGCAGGGAATCAATTCCCAAGGGAAGCCACGTTCTTAGTCGTTGAGGAGATGCCTGGCTTCAACTTGATCTTAGGGAGGTCGTGGTTAGCCCAGCTGAGGGCGGTCTCATCGCCAATCCATCAGGAGATACACCTGCCCTACGCCGGAGGGGAGGTTGTCATACGTGGCAACGAGGTCATCCCCAGGACCGTTAACAACATCGAAGAAGAACGAGGTTCGGAGATCGAAACGACTGACGATCAGTCCCATCTCCAAGCCCCTGAACAAGATGACAACAAAGACAATGGAGATAATGGTCTCGCCTGGGCCGACCTGCCATTTCCGAATGACAGTGTAGAGGAGTCAAACCCCAAACTTCCTCGCCCTTACGCAGCGCTCAACATGAAGGCTATTAAGAAAAAATTGCGTATCGACGGCTGAACAATGGTCTTCTGCGTATAGCATTATTCACGTGTAAGTTAGCACAGTCCCCGTTTGGCAGCATCTGTTGTTTATTTCAATATACTTTTATGCTATATCTACTTTCTGTGTTTACGCTTGGCATTTTCTTGCGTGTTTTATCGTACTCATGTTAGCTATGCTCATTCCTTTACGCATTTATCCAGGATTACATTTACGCAAGTTCGCAGTGGCCCGCAACGGCCTTAAACTAGTAGCTAATTTATGCAAATTCATGTCTTGGCCCGTAATGGCCCTAAACTAGTTATTTTACGCTCTTGGCCCGCAATGGCCCTAAACTAGTTAATTCATGTCTTGGACTGCAATGGCCCTAAACTAGTTAATTCATGTCTTGGCCCGCAATGGCCCTAAACTAGTTATTTTACGCTCTTGGCCTGCAATGGCCCTAAACTAGTTATTTTACGCTCTTGGCCCGCAATGGCCCTAAACTAGTTAATTCATGTCTTGGCCCGCAATGGCCCTAAACTAGTTATTTTGCGCTCTTGGCCCGCAATGGCCCTAAACTAGTTATTTTACGCTCTCAGCCCGCAACGGCCTTAAACTAGTTATCTACAATCGCACTTTACGCTTCCTTCACTTTACACTCTCGGCCCGCAATGACCTTAAACTAAGACTTACGCTCCATTATAATTACATTTGCAAAAAAAAAACAAAAAAACGAAAAAAAACATGATAGGCAGTTAACATTCAACCAAGTTTTATAACATGTCTTTTCAAGTCATTTGTAACCTGATATTACACCAACATCAATAAAATCATGCATTTCCCCTGCTGCCACTGTCACCAGTGTCCTTCAACTCTGGATCCAGTCCCAAAAGGTCGTCCTCCAGTGGGCCATCATTTCTGGGAATTATCCCTTCATGAAAGATTGCCTCTTCATCATTTCGTTCCACTTCCGCTTCCACTGTTTCCTCTCCCCGTCCTTCAGCTGGCGTATCTTCTCTACCTTCTTCTGGTATCTAGGCCAAATAACACAAGAAAAAACTTAGAATAGACGGCGTTAGTCGGGAAATTTTCCGGCTAAGTCATGCGTAAAATTACTCGCGACGGCCCTGCTTCCATAGCAGAGGGAAGCTTTTCCAAGCTGGCCCACAGACGCTGCATGATCTCGTCCTCTGTTAGTTCTTGCCAAACATCCTCGCCCGAAGCTGTCCCAGCTTTCACCTTCCCTTTCTCCACGCTACTCCAGGAGGGTGGCTCTGGGAAGAAAGTAGGGATAGTAGTCTGATTCCCAAGGAAAACCATTGCTCTCTCTGGGGACGCAGTTACGATCACCTTCTCTTCGAACTTCTTGAAAGCTTCGGACGCTCCGATGGTGTCCACAAAAACCTCCAGGGATCGAGCTTTGACGGCGGAGTCGCGGTAACGTTTTCTATAGCCGACGCTTTCTCGTTTGTACACATACTTGTGGTCTTTCTCCTTTTGCCCCCATTCCTGTACGCTCGCACAGTAGTCCCTCCAGTCCCGGCTTTTCTGAGCTAGGAGCTCAATTTGCATTCTTTGCTCTATTAACGCCCAGCTGGTCTGCACGTTGTTCTTGACGGCTGTCCAATAACGCGAGTGATCAATAACAGTGGTACGCCAGTCTTCATCTCCTATCATTCGAGCCTGAAGGAACTCGTACCGCACCCTTAGGTCCTCGACTTCCTTGGTCAAGGATTCGATCTTCCCCTCCGACTGTTGCAGCCTTTTCCATAGGCCCTCATTAACATTCCTACTTTCCCATACGGAGCGTGTCGAACGTAACGCACATTTACGCATCTCCTCATAAATGTGACATGGCACGACTGCCTCATTAGGTGGGGGCTCCACTGTGTCCAGATCAATGGGCTCCGCGGGATCCCATCAGAGGTAAGCTCCTGACAGAAAAACAAGCATCAATACAGATGATACATTACCAAGCCAGTATGTTGTAACATAGTCAACTTACCAGCGCTAGGTTCAACGCGTTCCAGACGCTCGATCATGTCGCTGACGACGCCTTCCATAAAGGCAACTTTATCGGGGAAGTCTCTCCACATTTTGCTGACAGCAGCAGACGTTGAAGCATCTCCTTCCCCTACAGAATAACTTGGTTAGACATTGCCTCCATTGACAGGTTTCTCAAAACACGCTAACGCACTCATTACCTCTTCCTGTGACAGTGGCGACTTCATCAGCATCTACTGTATCGCTTTCCTTTTCATGCATCGGAGCCTGTGTGTCACTGGTTCTAGTAGCTGGGGCCTCTTCACGCGTCCCAATCTGTACGCGGCTTCCGCTAACAGCTGGGGCCGCCTCAAGCACCAGAACCTGCACGCGACTCGCATAAATAGACGGGGCCTCTTCTTCCAAAATTCAGGCCCCCTCCCCTTGGCTTAGTACCATCGCCCCTGTCTCAGGGGTCAACCGCCCTGTCCTTTTTGCTGTTTACACCATACATTAGCATATAATTCCAGATCATCTAAAATAAACATAATGTATACAACCTTTCACACTTACTAGGCGGAGGTTTAGTCCGCTGCACCGTGAGCCCAACAGTGTGGCCTGCATCGCCCTCCAGGGCCTCAGCTAGGCGGAGCCTCCTCCGCCGGGTTTCCGGTTCTACAATTTCCTCCGCCAGCCATTTCCCTCGCGAGGCGTCGTCGGTGTAGGTAGGCATTATCCCACCTACGCTGTCGAGACCTCGCGCTCGGGGTGCCGTCAAGCCTTTAGTCGTTATGGACAACGACTCCCCGATCCCTTCTGGTGGATCCTGCCCACGGGTAGTGCTGAGAATGTGGGCGATCCAGGGTCTAGATTGCTAGTCTCGGTCTTGCTGTACCCAGACCCCATTCCTCTGAACGACTAGAAACTCAGCAAACCGCCGGAGGCAAGCTATGAAAAGGCGTAATGCACATTGAAACGGGACTCAAGATTCTCCCGAAGCTTGACCATTTCATTGCGCAGTCCCTTAGCAAGATGGCTTGCCCAATCAAAACGAGCTGCCTCCTCCAAGACCTCTCGCATGATATGGGTCTGTTCTACCGAAAAGAACTTTGCCTGCGAGAGGGTTTTGGGAAAGGTCCGGGCTCGAAAAAGGGGATACAGTATCTTGGTGGGCGCCAGCTCAAATTTGTCACAAGGAAACCCCTTGGCCTCCTTAGGAATCCTTGCCCACTCCCTCAAAAACTCTTCAACTCTAGCGCTCCTCTGGGTCTTCACCATTACGGGAAGGCCGTTCGTGGGGATCCCAAATAGGTCCGAGAAGAACTGAGCATCAATATTGAAGTTTCCATGCACGTTACGCATGCGCGTGCTAAAACGATCAGCCTTCACGTTGAAGGAGTTGACGAGGCCTATCATTTCGCTGGCAGGGACATCAGGGGTCGCAGCCAAAAATAGGTGCATTAGCCCTGTGGCCTGGATCTTGCTGGTCACTGCGACTGGGGCCGCCGAATGGCCGAGCCAACGCTGCGCCTCCTTGATATCCCCGTAACGAAAGAGGACGTCCCTCGCCTCGCGGCTAGAAATTGTAAGGGTAATCTCCCGGGATTCCCTAACTGAAAAACATAAAATGAAAATTAACAGAAACACTATGATATAATGCCTATAACTAACTACACACACATAACATTAGAACACGTAGTGGCCTTACCGGGGCCAAACGGCAATGGAAATGGCGGGAGTTCTCTCTCCACCTCCTTGACGGTGAGAGGCGGATCCAAGGTCCAGTCCTTGTGTAGCCATCCGAGTTCCTGACAAGTCTTAAAATGGCGCTCGTAATGGATGTGGTACTCATGCATCTCATGGCCAATTTGCCCGATAACACCGGCACGCACGTTGTTGGTTGCCGTAAATGCCGATATTGCCGTTTCGGCCCAGGCCAACGTATCACCATCACCGAGTAACTGGTTGTAATGTATAAAAAACCTGTATCATACAACGTAAGCTTCTTTTTCACTCTGCACATAAACTTATCCGACATTGCCAAAAAATAGAAAAGTAGCCATCAAACAGTTGACCAAATCTGCTTACCCGCCTGCATAGTACACCGTGCCTTGTGGGTTCTGGAAGTATGTCGACACATGACAAGCCACGAACAGCGTATTATATGCATGGTAACAGTTGAAACGGGTCATGTCACAGATCCAGCGTAAGCTCCGTAGACCGCGGGAGCTGAGCACCTGGTCTTCGGGATGACCTATCTCGATGGCTCCGTCAGTCAGGTACGCCAGAATCCCTTGCGCTGACCCCACCAATAGATGCTCCAAAATGGCGCCGGCAACATCACCAGTTACATTAGACCAGATGATGATGCTGAAGTTGCACAGTAAAAACTGCAGAAACTCTAGTGCCCCCTTTCGGAACCAGATGGCCTTCCCCTGCACTCGTGTGTGAGGAGGAGGGACATTGGGGACGATTGGGTTCAACCAACACAAAACCCGAATGAGGTCTAGCACAATCAATATGGGCTTCAGCGCAACGCTGTATAAAAAAGGGCCAAAGCGTATATCAACACCTACATTCACATTTGTGCGGCTAACACAGAAAACTCAAAAAAAAAACGCGCCCAGGCCGAAATCGCACAAACCCTTGCGACAACGCAAGGTTTGTCCATGACCACGGCGATAAACGCAACCCTTTTAAACCGTCGCATAGACTCGAGGTCCATAACTCAAAATCAACACGCATGCGAACGAAAATACACCACAAAAACGAAAGTATGTAAGGAACAACTAATCGGTTCAATGGCACGGGCTCTCAAATATCGATCAACGCCTTCGAAACAAGGTCCAGGGTTGCTTGCATTTCATCAATTTTGGCCAGTTTCGTGTTCGTCTTCTTCGTCTTCGGCGCCATTACGACAGTTTCAGAAATTCTTCATAGCCTAACGCTTTTGCAAAATCACACGCCCTAACCCTCTGCTCTTCCTTCTCTCAGCAACAGTTTCAAATTCAAATTCGCGATAGCCAACAACCAGCTCTCATCGAAAAATCATCTACTTATATGCGAGGATCACTGACTTGATATCAGAATTAAGCGGAACTTTCCTGAAATGGAATCCGCAAATCTCGATATTAATGCGGCCGATATCGCACGCGCCATTGTCTGGAATGACGTTAAACTACCACATCTTATCGCCTCGTAATCGGGTTACATTGATTACAGCTCTTATATAATATTCAAAATTCATTCATCCTTCCACGTTCGGCGACATCACGTCACTTGTCTCCTAACCATTTACGCACTTGCCGGTTTTGCAGGACAGACGGAGAATGGATGCCGCAGTTTCAGCACCTTTAACTTTGACAGGCCCATACGGGAACTTAGTTAGACAGTTTGACTCTACGCTAATCGACGTTAACCCCCCTTTAGAAAGCGTAACCATAGCTGCATCGGAGATGTCCCCGGAATGTCCAGAACAGTCAACGTGCACGCTAGACCTGGAGTCTGGAGACATAACCGAGGACCCCCTCAGTGAGGTCCCTATCGTTACACACAGGGGTGAGACTAAAACACTTAAAGTCAGTTCTTTGCTAGACAAGAAAATGCACAACGCTATAAAACAGGTCCTGAAAAACAACATTACCATCTTTGCATGGTCATATGAGGATATGCCTGGGTTAGATCCTAGATTGATCCAACATAACATCATCCTCGACCCACAGGTTAAAGCGGTTAGACAAAAGGCATGCAAAATCAAACCAGAGATTGCACTAGCAGTGCGTGATGAAATTACAAAGCTATATCAGGCTGGTTTCATCCGTGCGGTTGATTACTCAGACTGGGTATCTAACATTGTGATCGTGCCGAAGAAGACCGGGAGCATATGCATATGCATAGACTTCCGGGATTTGAACAAGGCCACAATCAAAGATAACTTCCCATTGCCGAGTATCAACCAGCTAGTGGATACAATAGCTGGGCATGCGCTTCTGTCCTTTATGGATGGCTTTTCAGGCTATAACCAGATTTGCATTAACCTAGAACACCAGCTGACCACGACGTTCATGACACCCTGGCGCACCTTTTGCTACACCATGATGCCTTTTGGTCTGAAGAACGCCGGAGCAACGTACCAACGGGCCATGACATACATCTTCAATGATTACCTCTTAGCAAGGTTGAATGATTATGTGGACAACATAGCTATGAATTCTTTGAAGTCAGAATATCATTCAGAGGACCTGGATTTAGTCCTTAAGAGATGCTCAACACATGAGCTCCGGCTTAACCCAAAGAAGTGCGTATTCGAAGTCAAAACCGGACGCATGCTGGGGTTTGTGGTATCGAAAACCGGCATACGAGTTGACCCTAATAAGGTCAAAGCCATTGTCGGGTTAACACCTCCCACAGACCTCAAGCAACTACGTGGGTTGCAGGGATGCTTACAGTTTATACGCCGGTTCATTTCGAGGTTGACCGACAAGTTACACCCTATGCAACAATTGCTGAAAAAGGGGGTTAATTTCGAATGGACCGACAGTTGCTAGCATGCGTTTGACAGTTTAAAACAAGAACTGTAACATTTGCTGATGGTTTTCCCGCCACAAAGGAATTTGCCTTTTTTCATCTATCTCACAACTTTGGACGTAGCAATAGCAGCGTTGCTTTGTCAAAAAAGGGATGATGGGTCGGAAATGCCCATCTACTACTTGAGTCCCGCTCTATGTGCATACGAGACAAGATACAACGACATCGAGCGTAATTTCTTAGCATTAGTTTTTACGCTTAAGAAATGTAGACATTATCTATTTCATAGTCAGGTTAACGTTATCTGTAAAAACAACATACTTAGAGCCATTACGCATAGTTTACACGAGAGTAGTAAAATAGCTCACTGGAAGGCTATCACCGCAGAATTCGATCTGCACTATATTGGCCAATCATCCACGAAAGGCCAAGTGATAGCTGACTAGTTAACAACTTCACCGATTAACAATCACGCAACCATAGAGCCAGAGTTTCCAGACAAATATGTACATAGCCTAAGCCCTGTCTTGACAAGCCTCGAAGCAACGTTGTACTTCGATGGAGCTTCAACCGCCAGAGGTGGCAGTGCTGCCACTGTCCTTACGCTATCCCCCAAGAATGTGCGTCTACACGCTTATCGATTGCTCTTCCCTTGTACGAACAATGTGGTAGAGTACGAGGGGCTCCTCAGGGGGTTACTAACTGTAGGTGAACTCGACGTGCAACACCTGACAATTAGGGGTGATTCGATGCTTGTCATAAATCAAATCACTGGAGTCTACGCTTGCAAGGCTGTACATTTGCAGCCCTACTGCGATCAGGCTAAAGATCTTCTGAGGCGATTTACGATCTTCGATGCTCAACACATCCCAAGGACTAACAACACGCTGGCCGACGCACTGGCCACTTTGGCTTTACACATGCCTTCACACCGTCTTAACACCTACCCTGCATTGATTACAGACTGCACAGACCCTATCATTCGGATGGTGAAAATCTCCTCTCTTATCAAGGGAAGCATGCCTGAATGGTACGATAACATCAAATCTTATCTTTTACAAGGTCAGCTACCATCTGCATTAACGCGTGCACAGAAAGACGCAATCCGTAAGCGGGCTAAGCACTACGTCATCATCGGAGACAATACTCTCTGTAGATGCTCCTTCGATGGCGTATTTCTCACCTGCGTTAACAAAGACCAAGCACAGTGCATAGTCAGCGAGGTTCATGAGGGACTATGTGGTGGCCACGTAGCACCACGGGCCATGGCCCTCAAAATCCGGCGCTTAGGGTACTACTGGCCACGCATGGAAGGAGATTGCTTCACAAAGGTTAAGAACTGTGACACGTGTCAACGGCACGCAAACCTCATCCACGTGTCACCCACAGAATTTCATACGACACAGATAACATAGCCATTTCAGTGATGGGGATAGGACATCATATGACCCATCATGTGAAAATCTTCTGCAGGGCATAGCTTCATTATTACCGCTACTGAGTATTTTATGAAGTGGGTAGAAGCTGTCCCCCTACGGAAAATCACATTCCAATAGGTTTGCCATTTTATCTTGGACAACGTCGTAACCCAATTTGGCCTCCCGATGACCATTATGACCGACAATGGGCCACAGTTTAGTAGCGTGGACACCAAATCCTTCTGTGACAACCTAGGCATTAGACAATCTTTTTCTTCTCCCTACTACCCGCAGGTGAATGGTCAAGCTGAAGCATCAAACAAAATAGTCATCAATTTTCTCAAGAAAATGTTCGACGGCAACAAAAGGTGGTGGCACGAACAGATCCTTTATGTGCTATGGGCATATCGGACTACGTGTAGGATAGCTACGGGTAGTACGCCCTATAGCCTGGTTTACGGATCTGAGGCGGTGCTACCTCTCGAATTGCAAATTCCTTCTCTGAGAATGGTCCTCTCCACCATTATAAATGAGGCTCAACACACCGAAGCTCGGATAATGGATTTGGAGTCATTAGAAGAGAAGCGGATACAGGCTCTTGAGGCAATTGAGAAATATCAGGATAAGCAGAGACAGAAGCATCATCATAATCTTCAGCAGCGTCTGATCAAGAAAGGAGACCTGGTTCTCAAGGCTATGCGTGAACCAGTAGGCAAGTTCTCTACAAACTGGGAAGGCCCTTTCTTGGTAATCGACGCATACAGCAACGGAGTATTCAAATTGGCAGATGTCAATGGCAACGAGTTAGCAAACCCTGTAAATCATGTGTACTTAAAGCGGTATTTCATCTAGCAGCATCTATGGTGTCAACAGCAGGTATGACAGTAAACGTCCGCTACGACGTAAAATTGGCACTGATCATCCGCTACGACGTAAAACTGGCGTTGCACGTCTGCTACAACGTAAAACTGGCACTGATCGTCCGCTACGATGTAAAACTGGCATTGCACGTCTGCTATGACGTAAAAATGGCACTGATCGTCCGCTACGACGTGAAACTGGCATGCCTTGCACACGTCCACCACGACACTAAACTGGTAAATGGTAACCGTCCGCTACGACAAAAAACTGGCACTGTTGTGCAGGTCCACCAAGACGAAAGACTGGCATCTCTTGCACGCGTCCGCCATGACGCTAAATTGGCGTAGGTATGTAGCTGTCTGCTGAGACGTAAAACTAGCACAGCTTTATCCCTGGGTCATGACATAAAACTGACATCCACAGCATGGTCTGCTGAGACCATAAACCAACCTTACCACCATTCGCTATGACGTAAAACTAGCGCTTCTCGGTCTTCCCGGACTTTAAACTGGGACCATGGTCTACTGAGACTTAAAACCAGTAACGGCAGTCTTCCAAGACTTAAAACTGGGATGTACAGATCGCCACCATGTTCAAGCGAGCGTGATCACTCTTGTACAGTTGCACAGTAGACGGGGTGGGATACTGAAACAGTCCCAGCGTCGCCACCTCACCGGCATCCTACTGATTCCTCAGATAAGCAAAGAGGCATCTTACTGATCCCTCGGAGATGCCGCCACCACACCCGCCACAGTGGTAGCACCTCTGAGAGACTAGCCTTGTCAATCGGAGCCCCAATGAAATCCTCATTGGCAACGGCCCCGGGCATCTCCGCCAATCATAGCTATCAGACGCCGGCCTCGCAGATTCATCTGGCCGATTCCTGGTGTAGCCAGTTAGCTGCACTGTGTCTGATGCCTTTTTGGCGAAGATATGCAGCGCCGAATCATCAGGATTGGCAGCTCGGCCCATGCGCCCCGGTTCCTTCTTTACAGCTCATTTATCTGACATCAGATAGCGTTGGTTTCAAGAATCTTGCCTTGCGTTCATGAGCAATGGTGTCCTCTATTTTCTTTGGTGGTTGCAGGTTGCTTACCTTGGAGGATGTCATCCAAAGGTGCGTACATCTGAGCAGCGAAGTATAATAGCGTGTTGAAATAGCTGCTCAGATTTGCCCGACCACTCAGCTTTGCATATCTATACCTCATTTCTACCCTTAACTTTTGTTTCCATCTTCCCAACCACCCAGTTCCCATACGTAACATCTACATACGCAAGTATTCATTTTCCACACACACTAGCAGAGATATCGCAGAAGGTGATGCGCAAAGCTCCTTTTGCACGCATTCCTGCTACAATTGTAATAGGGACATCTCAGATTGAAGCGCCACGCTCATCTGAAAGCATTCCTGTTGACATGAGTAAAGTACATTTTCCATCTTCCCCGAACCTATTTCTAGTTACATCCCTTTATTCCCCATACCCACCAGTTTTCCTCTTTCACGTGGACAGAGCCGTACTTGAGTAGCCATGGATAAGTGTTTTTCTTGCTTCTGCCAATCCGGTGTTTCGCATTCTTTGTCGACGTCTTTCAGGCAAGCCCTCTAACCGTCAACAAAGAGGGGCCATTGAAACACCGTAAAAAATTACGAGTCAGCCTCAGGCAAAGGTTCGTAATTCCAGCGAAAACGCGCATCAGATTTGTTCAAAGGACAGGTTTACGCTCTATTACGCATGACAGCGTAATGAGCGTAATAAGCTTTAAGACAGTTGAAGGCAGAGTTCAGAGAAGCACAACAGGTTGGCACATTTTCTTGCAATACATGGATAACTTTTCTTTACGCTCGTTACGCGGCGGTGCGTACCATGGCGTATGTTGTCAAGTTGTACATTGCTTACGCTTCATTACACACAACTACGTAGTGAGCGTAACTTATACATTGTTTACGCTTCATCACGCGCAGCTGCGTAGCGAGCGTAAACCACGCATGATTTATGCTTCATTACGCGCGGTTGCGTAGCGAGCATAAGTTGCACACTATCCACGCTTCGTTACGCACAGTTGCATAGTGAGCGTAAAACAATTTTGAGCTTATGGCTTACGCTCATACACGCAACGCAACACGAATGAGCATAATACAGCCTGAATGCATCCTAAAGTACGCTCAGCATGTGCCTACTCTTCACACACACAACACACAAACAAGCGTGTTGTGCGTAGTCACAGTCTGACTTAAAAGATCATGCCAGCAGAGCCCGCAATATCTGGAACTCACATCATCAGTGTTGCGCCTTTTCCACGAAGCGTCGCGGCCTATAAATACCCCAGTTGACAAAGATACAGTGTTGGTAAAATTCGGATTAGCAAACTCAGAGAAGCAAAAAGCATATTTCTGAGAACCAGAGCACTTAGCACTTTGGAGCAGAGATACAGAGAACAGCGCTTTGGCAATTGTAGACATCATCACCTTATAGCCGAAGTAGAGCACAGTTTGATTCGAGCACCGGTGACAGGAGTAATCTTTCTACTGAAAAGACTCTATCAATCAGAAACAGTTGATCGGTAGACATCAAAGCTTGGCCCGCCTTGCATCTCAGCTTAGCCCATGGGGTAGATCGGACTTCTGTTTAGACCATTTTGCTTGTTGTTTTGTGCTTGTTTCACATCCTGTAATCGGGGATTCCCTAGTGTAATTTTTCATACGAAATATACATTTGTAAGTCAAAGCGCAGATCTTGAAGCTACGTGTTTCTTTTTGCCAGCCTCCTTTCATCGTGTTTAGCATTATCGTCGTTGCAATCCGACCACATCGTTTTCCCCTTGCTTTACGGTCCCTCGAATCAGATCGCTCTCTTTTACGCACTTTGCATTGTTTTACTGACCCATAAGTCCCTGTCTGATCGACAAGACCGTTCAAGGCGTTGCGGATTCGTTTTTCCAGCATAGCCCTCGCGCGGATCCGTTGCTAAAACTGTGTACGCCGGAATATCGGTCGGTATTTCCAGCTGCCGACGTTTTCTGTCGTTACACAGACTATGCCCCAAAACCTAAGGGATGCATGATAGTTGAGGATGTTGTCACACTTTTAAGGTAGTTTGAGGAAGAAGGCCTACAATTTGAAGTTGATGAGTTTGATGATTTGTTTGATAGTGTGTCAATGGGCGATCCCCGTGCTCTCACCCCTAAGGGTTTCTTGGGTAGGATCTTTGCACTATCATTTATGTTACTTCTCACTTTCCCTTTTCTCTTCTTCACAATGCTAACATGCTATATTACATAGTGGGAACTACTTCTACTAAGGATCCTTACTCTTCCTCCTCATTTCATCTACAACCATGGATAGAAACCTTGAATAAATTTACTTTTATGGAAGGGGTGGTTGATGATATGATTGACCACTTAAGGCAAATCAACCCCAAGATAGCATTGGATTTTTGGTATTCCCCAAATTTTCGACAAAATCCTAAGGCCCTTGTGTCCTTGGCCTATACTCCCTACTCCTTCAATACCAGCTGGTTCATTGAATATGAACTTTAGAATGCTTTAGTTTTCCCTAGGCAAAAATGTTTCCATTATGATGCCCACTACTTTTGTAGCCAAGTGTGACCATAACCTCACATTGAAGTGGTAGAGAAAAAATTCTAGGAATTCTTCTGCTTCCACCCTGAACCATACTTCTTGGTGACCTACATGTGTATCTAGTGTAGGTACATTCAGTATAGGCTCACTCATGCAACACAAGATATCCACAAACTCAATTATGATGAGGATGGGCTTTAGCAATACCTTGCAACCATAGTAGTGAAAAGAAGATAATATTAGCATTGGATACAAAAAATGAAAAAAATGCATAAAAATTAGACTTAACATACTTAACTTTCACAAAGCCCCATGGAAAAGGGACGTCGACACCCACTTGAAATTGCTAGTCCCCAATGGGGCACAACATTAACAACCATGTTGCATATTTACAAACATTATAACTTTAAAAATATAAAAAAATTTACTAACTATTGGTTATGCTACCCATAGAGTGTAACCTTCAAAATTACAAAATTTTACTATTGGTTATGCTTCTCATAGAGAGTAATCCTTGAAATTGCAAAAAACAATTGCTAAGTGTTGGTTATGCTCCCTGCCGAGTGTAACAACCACAAAATCTTCTAAGTGTTGTTACCCTTCTGGTAAAGCATAACAACTGTAAAAATTTTCAACTATCAAAAACTTTTAAACAATAGGATATGCTCACTACAGAGCGTAATCTATTAACTATGTTGCCCATAGAGAATGATGCCACAAAATCAAAATTTTTATAACCTTTTTTGTTACACTCTCAAGAATGTACCTTAGCATGATAGCCATGACCATCATAGTTGTCTTGCCTAAATTGTCACACTCTATAGCATCTTAGAGCCTATGACTCATGACACAAATGTAGCATCCCTAGAGACATCTCTAGACTAGCCAAACCATCTAGTTAGAGCTCTTGATCTAGAGGTAGGTGACATAACTAAGGATCCTCTCAAAGAAGTTCCTATAGTAACATGTAAAGGCAAGGTGAAGACATTAAAAATTAGCTCTTTGTTAGAGCCTCAAATCAAACAAAGCATCTCTAAAGTCCTTAATCATTACATCAAGGCATTTGCATGGTCCTACAAGGACATGCTAGGCTTAGGCCTTTGCATAATATAACACAGCATTATCGTTGATCCTCACATTAAACTAATTAAATAGAAAGCTCGTAACATTAAACCTAAGGTGGCATTGGTAGTTCACGATGAAATCACTAAGCTTTACAAAACTGGTTTCATCTAAGTAGTTGACTATGCAGAATGGATTTCAAACATTGTAGTTGTCCCTAAGAAAAATGGGAGCATACACATTTGCATAGACTTTCAGGACCTGAACAAGGCAACCATCAAAGACAATTTCCCATTACTTAGTATTGAACAACTCATTGATCCTATGGATGGTCATGCCTTATTGTCCTTTATGGATGGGTTCTTAAGGTACAACCAAANTAATTTCTCAATGACTACATTGATGATATAGTAGTTAAGTCCAAGTTAGCTNATATAATGATGCCCTCTGGACTAAAGAACGTAGCAGCAACCTACCAACATGCGATGACTTATATCTTTAGTGATTATCTACTATAATTGCTCAATGACTACATTGATGATATAGTAGTTAAGTCCAAGTTAGCTAATGACCACATAGATGACTTGGACCACATAATCAAACATTTCCTTAGACATGACCTCTATCTAAACCACAAAAAGTGTGTCTTTCACATCAAAACCAATCACATCATAGGCATTGTAGTATTAGAAGTAGGTATATGTGTAGACTATAATAAGGTTAAGGCTATCACCAAATTAGTGCCACCAACAAACCTTAAGAAGCTACATGGGTTACAAGGCAAATTACAATTCATACATAGGTTTATTGCTAGGTTGACCAATAAGTTGTAGACAATGTAGCATTTGCTCAAGAAGGGGATCCACTTTGAGTGGACATATCGATGCTAAGAGGCATTTGAAAACCTAGAAAAGGACTTGGGTCAACTTCTGACAGTCTACCCTTCATAAGGAGATAAGTCATTCTACATTTACCTTGCAACCTCAGACACGTCCATTGCTTCTTTACTTTGCCAAAAGTAAGATGATGGCTCAAAGGTCCTTGTTTACTACTTAAGTCATGTACTAGTGGTCCACAAGGAAAAATAGAATGATGTAGAGAAGAACTATCTTGCCTTAGTCTTACATTATCTACAAAAGCAATGTACTCCAGGTGATTACTATGAACATGTATGAAAGTAGTCAAATTGCATGATGGAAGGCAATAACTATGGAGTTTGACCTACACTAAATAGCACAAGCATCCACAAGGTTCAAGCAATAGCCACACAACTCAAAGCTTCGCCCATAGATGATCAAGTAATAATAGATCTAGAATATCCAGACTGGCATGTTAATAACATAAGTCAAGTTCTTGTGAAATTTTAGGTAGTTTTACACTTTGATGGTGCTTCAACCACACAAGGTGGTAGTGCTACTACTATGATCATGTCTCCCTCTAGGGAGATCCAACCATTTACATATCATTTTATGTTTCCATGTACAAATAATGTGGTAGAGTATGAAGGTCTCCTTAGAGGTGTATTAACAGCTCATGATTTAGGAATCCAAAATATAGCAATCTAAGGTGATTCATAGCTTGTCGTCAACCAAGTCACAGAGGTTTATGGTTGCAAGGCATAAGATTTACAATCTTATTGGGATCTAGGAAAACACTTGCTCAAACAATTTACAATTGTACATGTCCAACACATTCCCCACAATGAAAATGTCATTGTTGATGTATTAGCCACTTTAGCTTTCATCATAGTGCCCAACATGTTTTTTGCATTACCTTCTTCAATAGTGGATTGCAAAAAACCTATAATTCCAATAAAAAGCATTGGATCCATAGATATAGAAGCATAGTTAATGCCAAAGAGTGGTATGATGATATTAAGGTCTACCTCCAATAGGGAGAGCCTTCAGAAAATCTAACCTTTTCCTGAAGAGATGTAGTGCAAAAGTGATCATGGAAGTGCATCCTTGTAGGTGATAACACCTTATGTTATAGATCCTATGATGGAATACTGTTAACTTGTGTTAATGGTAGTCAAGTGTAAATGATCATCGATCAAGTCCATGCAGGACTATGTGGAGGCCACATAGCCCCTAGGGAAATGGTAGCAAAAATTATATATCTAGGCTATTATTGGCATTACATGAAACATGATTGCATTTCCAAGGTTAGAACATGTGACATGTATCAATGACATGGTAACCTAATGCATGTGCCACCCACTGAATTGCATACTATGTAGATCACATGGTTGTTCCAATGTTGGGGTTTGGATATCATAGGATCTATAACGCCTAAGTCTTCTACAGGACATAGCTTCATCATAACCACAAGCGAATACTTTCCTAAGTGGGTTGAAGCCATTCCCCTTGGAAAGAAAACATCACAACAGGTTTGCAAATTTGTTCTAGACAACATAGTGACCTGATTTGTTCTACCCATGACTATAGTCATAGACAATCAACCACAATTTAGCAGTGCAAAAACTAAAGCCTTCTCTGAACACCTTGGCATTAACCATTCTTTTTCATCATTCTACTACCCATAGGTGAATGGCCAAGAAGAGGCCATGAACAAATTCATTGTCAACCTTTTGAAGAGGATGCTTAGCAATCGTAAGCAATGATGGCATGAATAGTTAGTCTATGTGCTATGGGCCTACTACACAACATGCAAAATAGTAATAGGTAAGACACCATATAGTCTTGTGTATGGATCTGAAGTAATGTTGCCTCTTGAACTGTAGGTTCCATCACTTTGTATGATCCTCTTGAGCTTCATTGATTAGGTCTAGAACAATGAGTTAAGAACCATTAACCTTGAATCCATAGAGGAGGACCACATGCAAACACTTGATTATATCAAATGGTACTAGCAAAAGAAATGGTAGAAGCACCATCACAATTAGCATCAATGTCCAATCAAGAAGGGAGACCTAGTCCTCAAGGTTGTTTCGGAGCCCATGGACAAATTCTCAACTAATTGGGAAGGGCCTTTCTTGGTCATAAAGTCCTATGAAAATGGAGGATTCAAGCTTGTTGATCTAGATGACAATGAGTTTGCAAATCTAATTAACCACTTATACTCGAAGCCATACTATGCCTAGTACGTAGTGCTGTGCCAAAGACAAAGTATGGTAACTGAACATCCGGTATGATGTTGAACTAGCCCAAAACATTCGGTATGAAATTAAAACAACATAGAACATCCACTATGATGTTAAACTGGAATAGAACATTCACTATGATGTTAAACTAGCATAGAATGTGTACTACAACATTAAACTGTCATAGAATATCCTTGGGCTATGACATTAAATTGGCACCCACAACATGATCCACTATGACCTTAAACTATCCATCCACCATCTTCTATGATGATAAACTAGCACAACAATATGATAAGAGCTTAAACTAGCACATCATAATCTATTATGATCTTAAACTAGGTTCATGGTCTGCTAGGATCTTAAACTAGCACAACATGTAATCTACCAAGACCTAAAACTAGGTTTGTAGTTTAGCACTTGTCCACACCTCTCATGAAAAGTAGGGAGGGGTGTTGCATTTCTAGAATGAAGTTCACATCTTTAAGGAAAAATCCTCTAGAACATTTACAACATCACTGTCCTTGGCATCTTGCTGATCTTCTAGAGATACCTCTTAGCATCTTGCTAACCTTCTAGAGCTACCACCACTATCACCAATCATCTTAGTTGAAGCTCTCACCATTAGCATCACTCGTTGGAGAATCAAAGGTACTATGGCCCAACCACAACACTACCATCCTCTAGCCCTTACCATTTCTTGAGCTTAGAAGAGCATCTAGTGGTGCAATCCTGTACCATGATGCTAGGTTTCCTAATTGTTGTCTTTGGTGAGGACTCCCAAGTACCTACATCACCAACACCTTTAGCCACTTGAGTGCTCACTTTTAATGTGGCTACTAGAGCTTTTGAAGCCTATCACCACTAGCATTGGAACTGGTCTTCCTGCTTTGGGTACTACATGCACTTGCAACTAACACAACACTTGTAGCCCTTGCAATGCCCTTGCAAATAGGAATTCACCTTCATCTCACATGATGGTTTTTTTTTCTATGTTGCATTTGTAGGATGAAGCCTTAGTGACATTGTTCAAGGGTGCATTTCATCATGGTGGAAATTCACCACATTACTCTGATGTGTTTGCATTGACTTGCTAAGCTAGTTAAGAGTGCACAACCTTACTGCCCCATTATAGCCTATTTGCATTTACCCCTTTGCCTTACATTTTTCCACCATCCCTACAAGCTTCTCTGATGTACATAACACCCTTCTTTCATTCAACCATAGAACCCATGATAGATGTGATGAAATTTGTCTCATAGGAATCCTTTGTGGGTTGTTCAAAGCCTCAAGTGGATGTAACACAACTCATCCTGGGAAGGACACACCTATCCTGTAGATTTGATGTAGCTACTTCTAAGAAAATTTTTTTAAGCAACACATAGTCCACTTGACAACAAAACATTTTTGTAAAAAAAAAAGGAAGAGGGAAAATGAAAAAGAAACAAGAATAAAAAATAAAAAGAAGAGATAGAGACAAAAAAAAAAACAAAACAAGAGCAAAAGAAAAATGGACTGAAACAAGTGTCGAACTAAAAATAGCAAAGTTTCCATTTCACAAATGGTCCAACCCTAGATCGACCATTTCACAAGCACTCTGACAAGAGGTCAAAATCCTAAGGGTAGGCCATCTTTGTATGTTGACTCCCTCACAAGCACTCTGACGAGGGATCATGCTTGGGCAACAAGCCATCACAATGCTACATCCTACAACCACATGCATAGTGAGCATCCTTACCACTTCTTATTCCTTGACTCATCTCCCTAACCTATTCCCTACCATACCTTACTCCCTTAGCACTCTCAAGCATGGTGAAGCATTTTCTAATTGGGAACTAATGAACAATGTTAATGTCATGCTTGTTGTGGTGTTTCATATTCTTTGTCGATGCCTCTCAAGCCAATCCTCCAAATGTCAACAAAGAGGGACCAATGAAACACCATCAATTTTAGGCTTCTGCATCTTCAATGGTAGATTTGTCTAAGTGTCAAAACTTGGAAAATGTTTTCTAAGAGTTGGACATCACACCTCAAGCCTTATTATTGGGCTTTTAGTAAACACCTCCACTACTATTTGCATCAAGGGTAAAAAAATTGTAACCCTTGATCACTTACCCTATACCTTTAGGTACGTGAATAAATGAAAATTATTATAACTTAATAATAAAATAAAAATAACAAATAAATCAAAAGCACAAATTATAACTATTTTGCATACCCCTCTATATAGTAGATAGTACCTAGAGGATTTTGGAACAAGGTATACACATGATGGCCCATTAGCAAGGTGTTTTTTATGTTGTAGTACCTGAACTTGATCATCTCCCAAATTTTTGATAGTTTTTCAGTGCCCATATTGGTTGTGTCATCATGTTCTTTTCCCTCTATAAGTGCCTTAGGATCATGAAATAGGAACTTGTTGATCATGTTGGAAGAATGAGGCCTAATGATTTTATCAATGTCCACTACTATTTTAGAAGCTATGTATGATCAAATCATCATACTAAAGTTTTGAAATAGGTAGATTAGGAACTCCTTGCTCCTAGCTTGATCCATAATGAATGGTTTTCCCACTCCATGTCAAGGAATGAGGTGTTGTAACTAGACACATAAATGCAAAACAAGACACCCATCAACTCTATAACAACCAAGATGGGCTTCAATAAGGCCTTGTACCATCCAACACATAGCTATTACAACCTTCTACAAAATAAAATTAAAACTTCATAATACCAAAAACATTATAATTGACATGTCACATGAGCATAATAAGCTATGCGTACAACTGAATAACACTTCAACATGAAAATAAAACTTGAGCAAAATACCAAATGGAATAGTTCACACTTAACAAAAATAATAGTTTCAAATCAAAAGTATGAAGAACACTATTTATAACTAAATCCATGGAATTGACAGTTTGGAGCGGAAAACATGAAAATGATAGCATGTAACTAAAATTTTAGTTTCCATGTTAAATTTCATGCTTAGAAAAAACTCAAAATACAACCTAAGTCCATAAACCAAAATTCAACAGAATTGAACAACAACAACACCAAAACTAGAATGACTATAGTAAATAACCAAAATAAATATTAAAATGTTTTTAAGTTAATACAAAACATCTCTAAAGCCTTCTTAACATCTTATCCTATCCCCAGGATCATGGAACATTGATGGAAAAATTTTCCAAAGTCTTAACATTGCCCATCTTCAAAGGGGTAAATGCATAATAGACATAAAACCCTAATTTTGTGTGACCCTATGGAAACATCTGTAAAAAATTAACCACTTAATGAAATTACATGATTCCATAGTTTTTGTAATAGTAAAACCATGAGCTATAACCTCATAACAAAAAAACATAAAAATGCTCAGCCATAGGTTTAGAAACAATTACAAAATTGACCTAACCATGGCTATCCTAATTGAAACTCTATTTCACACAAGCCTATGGAAACACAACAAGAATAACTATTCACTAAAATTTGATGATTCTACCACCATTAGAATCCTTGAACAATGAATTAAACACTCATACCATAAAATGTAAAAAATTCATAAGTGTTTACTATAGAAAAAAAATACCAAAATTATACTAGAAAATAACTATAAACTAAAAACCCACTTGAAACAACTTGATGGAAAAAACCATAAGAAATTAACTATAAGGTAAAATTGAGCAGTTAAAAAATATAATTAACCAAAAAAGAAGAAGGAGATGATCCCATCGCATTGAAAAATTAAAAGCATGACCATTTCCTTATCAAAAAATTCACAAGTGACATTGCTTTTTTGGATGGATTAAGTAGAAAACCCATGGAATTCATGGGAAATATCATTTATTCCATAATAAAAATAAAAAAAAAACCTTGAATAATGCCAAATATGAGTAGAAATGACAAAAAAATATAGTGGAATTTTTAGAAAATTCCAAAATAACCAATACACAAGCCTAGACATGAAAAATGGAATAAATCAAATAAACAAAAACGATGGAATAAATAGGAGTAATATGCAAGGTTGTGTACCTAGGATAGATAGTAGTGGAGCCTTCTCCAATCCTGGGACATGGATGTATGATAGAACATGAGCAGCCATATTTGCCTTCTCCAAGGTAGGGTTCTTTGTAGATGTCAATCTTCTTGACATACTACAGAAGATTGGTATTGGAAAATCTTGGAGTTTTGGCAATCTGGGGATGACTACACTAGCATTGATGGATGAAATGGGTATGACTATGCTAGGGATAATAGTAGTGGTAGCCATAGAGCTCACAACTTTGGTGCGGCAACTAGGAAGTGATAGAACAACAATGCTTTTTGCAAGTTTGCTAAGAAAAAACAACTTAACCTAAGTGTTCACCATGGAACCCTAGTTTCGATGCACAAATCCCACTATAATTAATGATAGAATTAACAACATAGAATACGCTGGATGTAAAAAGCCATTCCATCCCAGACCTACTAATTTCATGTTGGTCCCACTTAGCTTTGAGCAAATATGCCAATCCCATGACTACGCTAGGTTTTGGGACTACCAGGCTTGACTACATTGAGGCTTAAACCCATGGAAGCCCTGGGATATGTGCCATATCCCATTTGCCTCCAAAGCTCAATCCCTAGCCCTTTACCCATGCTAAAACACCTCATGAACAAGCTAGGCAAGCAAGTGTTAACATTCATGATAACTGAACTATAGAAGGCCTCATGATTAATGTGAAAACATGGTTTCCCATGTGATTACATTGGCCTAGAGCTAGACTACACAAGCCAAGTGTATTCAAATGGGATATATGGTATTTTTCCAATTTCAATTAATCCATTCCCATTAAGCATTGATCCATGAAGCCCTATAATGAAAAAAAATAGTCAAGAGTTAGGATCGGTAGTCATTAAGGACTGGAATAACTTTAAATCTTATCACAAATTGGATTTTTGGTATGACTGAATTGGTCTAGCATAATCAAGAATGGAATAGATTATTCTAACCTCATCCAAGCTTCAACGGATTTCAAATTTCCATGCCATCTTCCAAAACCCTAGAAAGAGCTTTTGGAAGGATCAAAACTTATGCAAATCCACCAAATGATGCAAAATACTAGTGAAACCTCATGACTACTCTAGAGGAAGACTATGACTATGCTGGCCCAATGTAGTCACATGATTTTTAGATGGTATTAATCATAGGAACCTTGATGAACCTCAAAAAATTCATTTCATATCCTTCACACCTCCCTAGGACCCCTGGTGATCCTAGACTATCAACCAAGCAAGCAGAAACCCTTTAGAAACCATCAAAGTTCATTTTCCAAGCATAGTCATTGAAGGTGCCCAATGTAGTCCACATAGCCATTGAATGTGCCTAGTGTAGGGCCACATAAAAACCTCAAAAAGATCATTCCCAAGTCCAAATTTACCTTCAAAGACTTAGGACCATGCTAGACTGAGAATAGAAGCAAAATTTCATCATTTTTCATCCTAAAATGCATTTATGCTAGGTTAGCATAGTCACTAGTGGTGCCTAGTGTAGTCCACCTAAAATCTTTAAACAAGTTATTTACAAGTTGAATCCACTTCTTAAGAAGATAAAAACCTATCTTGATTGAAAACCAAGATAACACTTACCATGTTTTCCCATTTGGAACTTTTTCCAACCCTAACTATGTAAGGGATTACATGACTACACTAGGCCAATATAGTCACTAGTGGTGCCTAGTGTAGTCCTCTTACAATTTACCAAAATCTATCATAAATAACTCAAATCCATTTTTTCCAAATCTTGGGATCCTATTGGAGCCTATTTTGATCATAAAACCTAGTATTTTCCATTTTCCAACCCCTATCTACATTGGAGTTTACATGACTACGCTAGTCCAACATTGTCACTAGCATAGGCCAACATAGTCAACATGGGAAATGGCAAAATTGAACTTGAATAAGTAAAATTTACCTCCTAAATCATATCAAAGCTTACCAAGACACAAAACCATGGAAAATCAAGTCAAAACTCATCATTTATTAGTCTAAGTTTGTTAACTATGCTAGATTTTTCATGACTACATTGGGTAAGTGTAGTTATTACAAGTGCCTAGTGTCATCCACTTGGAAAAGCCAAAAACATGTTAGAAACAACAAAAATTGACTCCTAGAAAAACCTTGAACCCTGTTGGAGCTNGATGTTGCCACAAAATGGGTTCCTACTATGACTACATTGGGCCAACATGGTTATAGGCCTTTCCAATGTAGTCATGCATGGGAAATAAGATTTCTTAAGTTTCTTTATCTATTCAACCATGCTAACAAACTCTTAGGATCATTAGTGTTTTTGGCTAGGGTTTTAGTGTCAAAATTATCAACTTTGATGATTTCTTGGGTCTTGGAATAGCCAAATATCTCTTGAATATGCTAACCTAGCATAGTCATGCAATTTCTAACATGGTTAAAAGGTTTAGGATGAAAATGATGTATCTTGAATTATTTCCCAAGGTTTCATGGTCTCAGAAAGCTCCAACAGGGTTCAAGGTTTTTCTAGGAGTCAATTTTTGTTGTTTCTAACATGTTTTTGGCTTTTCCAAGTGGATGACACTAGGCACTTGTAATAACTACACTTACCCAATGTAGTCATGAAAAATCTAGCATAGTTAACAAACTTAGACTAATAAATGATGAGTTTTGACTTGATTTTCCATGGTTTTGTGTCTTGGTAAGCTTTGATATGATTTAGGAGGTAAATTTTACTTATTCAAGTTCAATTTTGCCATTNCTAAGCATAGAAAACTACCTGTGAGTGTTAACTACACTAGGTATAGCCTAGCTTAGTCATAAGAAAAGTGCCAATTTTACCTCAAAGTAAGCCTAGAATGATCCCCTCATATGCTCAAAATTCCCTAGCAACCCTACAACATCATACCATGCCCCTCTAAAGCATAAAAATTCCAAAATCTAATCCTGTTTGATCATTATTAATCAAGTTTTATCACATGTATTCCATTTTGATGGATTTGACTTGGTTTCATGGTGCTTTCACTTATTTTAACCTTTTTGTGCATTGTTGACTTTCATTTACATTAGTTTACTTCAACTAGCATTCACATCACTCCAATTACATCACATTTACCTTTGTTTTCCCTATTATGGTCTCTATTGATCCTTCTTTAGCCTCTGATTGATGTTAAGTGATGAGGTTTGACCATCATTTGATACCATGTAACCATGACATGCCAAGGCCTTAACCTAGCAAAAGTGTAACTTTATTTTCCATATTTGACTTTATTTTCCATATTTTTATGGTGTTTCATCTTGTTTTAACCTTTTCTTGGCCTTTATTCCATCTTATTTATCTTCACCTACATCCTATAGCCTTGGTTGATCTTGTTTGCATTCTATTTGACATTGAAATAGCATGTGTTTACATATTTACTAAGGTATTTTATATCATTTTACTATTATTTACTTATTTTTATCCATGCGTCACTTAATGTGCTTATGATTGTTATGCAAGATTAGAGTATGAATACCTAGAAGCAAATCACCTTACTATTAAACCTACATGGATATCATGGTAATTTTGAATGATGTATTGATCCTAATTACCTAGATCTTGAACTTGAAAGTCCTATTAATTACATAGCCTCAATAGAGAAACCTCTAGAATGTCCTAAAAACCTAGTCAAAACCCTCAACCTAGAGGTTAGTGACATTAATGAAGACTCTTTAGTTGAGGTTCAAGTCATGACACATAGTGGTAAGGAGAAAACACTAAAACTAAATTCCTCACTGGATACCCAATAAGCTCAGGACATCAACAATGTCCTACAAGAAAATATTAAGCCATTTTCCTAGTCATATGAATATATGTCAAGTTTAGACCCACGTTTAGTCCAATATAACAGCATAATTGATGCTAGCATTAGAGTAGTTAAGCAAAATGTTTGTAAGATTAGACTTGATCTGGCCTGAGCAGTTCGTGATGAAATTATAAAACTATACCAAGCTGGTTTCATTAGAGTTTTTTATTATGCAAAATGGATGTCCAACATAGTGTTAGTCCCTAAGAAAAATGGGAGTATACATATTTACATCAATTTCCAAGACTTAAATATGTTGACTATCAAGGATGATTTCCCTTTTCTTAACATCGATCAACCTATTGACACTATGGATGGAAATGCCTTATTATCCTTTATGGATGAGTTCTTCAAATACAACCAAATTAGGATTAACCTAGAGCATGAACTCATTACAACCTTCATGACCCCTTGGGGTACCTTTTGTTATATTACAATGTCCTTCAGCCTAAATTATGCAAGAGAAACATACCAAAGAGTGATGACATATATCTTTAGGGATTATATGCTAGTTTTGCTAAATGATTATGTGGATGATATAGTTGTTGTTGGCACATTTTGGCCATTTCATGGAACAGGTTGGCATGATAAAATTGATTATGGTTTTTAGAAAAAAAACATAGGAAGCCCTAGGTAAATCTAGCGCAAAGATTTAGAGCCATTAGAACCCTAAACCACAATTATCATTTGCTCCTGGAAACTGCAAAAGAAAAAGAAGATCTCCTTCAATAATCCACAGTATACAGAGAGTGGAGCCTTTGCATAAAAGGGAAAAAATGCAATAGGTTTCTAGCTTGTATTTGATAGAGCACCAGGGCATGGTAGCGAAATAAACTCCAAGGAAAATGTAGTGCATAACTGTAGTTGATGGAAATCTGAAATTGTGGTAGACAAGGGCATCCTGCCAAGAATCTGGTCCTAGAAATTTAGTGAACGTAGAGCACACATGGAGGTCTCACCGGGAACAATGGTTGTAATCATTTCCATTGCGCTAGAGTTTCAAACCTTCTGATACTAAATAACTATCACTAAAAATAGAGCTTTGGTGTATCTAGACGACACCAGTGACTTGGCATTTTCAACTACCGAAGCAGGGATGAATTTGCAATTGTTCTAGTAACAATACCACACTAGCAAATGGTGGAATTCTTCATTTATTTGTTGCAAGGACAACATGACACACAAAAATACTTTGGTGCTTTGCTTGATGAAAAAGATTCTCTATTGCAAATCATAACCAAAGCATGGTAGGAGCATCTAGTTTCCAACTATGATTATGTTATGTACTTAAATCTTGCTGCAGGACGTAGCTTCTATGACCTTACACAATGGCCAATGATGCCTTGGATTTTGAAAGATTATAAAAGCAAAGCATTGGAATTTTCTGATCATATCATCTTTCGTGATCTTTCTAAATCCAATTGGAGCACTAAACCTGAAAATATTGGCTATATTTGAGGATCGGTATTAACAAATTCTTGATGGAGGGATATCAGATCCACCATTTCTGTATGGAACACATTATTCAACACCTAGGTGTGTTCTATATTTGCTAGTTCATGCTACACCTACCCACATGCTTCATTTATAGAATGTACTGTTTAACACCCTAAATCATCTTTTTGTCCATATGGAGGAATCATGGGATTATGTTTTGAATAACGTTGCTAATTTGTAAGAACGTACTCCAGAGTTCTTTAGCCTACCTTTCGATTTTCTTAGAATAAGGATGCCTTGTTTGCAGATAATTTATTCCACTCATTATCCTTCAACTTGCAAATGATTTGGACTAGTGATGTATGTATACATTGGTTAAATGAAAATGCAATTATTAAAATAGAACTGCTAGTGCTCATAATGCGGTGCTACTAGTGTTCAATAGCGAGTGCAGGAGCTACGACCACTACAAGTCCACGAACAGAAACATGTGTGTCCTACTGCGCATGAACACGGCGCATCTGGAAATCATTTCCAATGATAATGAAGATAGATGTAGAGCTGATGCACCACAACAACACACCAGTCCATTGGTTAAGGAAGTAATCCACAGATTTGCACTGTCGGTGGCACAACCACTTCCATGGGCCTCGCTACCCGGGCCAGCCCACATTATATACAAGCCACATGGCCTCAATATTTTCTTTATTTAAAAAGTCATACAACATTTATTTTAATTAACTTTGGGTTTTGATATAAGTAATTTAGTTGTTATTATGCTACTATACGTTTGGCAGTCCTTGGTTGTGTACCAAGTGAGTATTAATATTGATATAAAAATTTGCATATGCTAAGGAGTTATATTGGATAGTTATCCAATAGGACACTTGGCCACCATAGATTTTATTTCTATAGTTGTAACTTTCTATGGAAGTTGTAACTTCCTAGCCTTAATCCCATGATGTTTGTAACCACTACAGAGGCCACTTGTCAACTACAACTTTTTTATCTCTATGGTGACCACTTGGCAACTAAATGGGACACATGTCAACGTAGGCATAGTTTTCTCCTAACTTGTTGGGCAAGTCATAACTTCCTTACTTGGCAGAGAAGTTACCCAAGATATTTTGTAATATGTAACTACCTATGAGACCCTATAAAAAGGCATCAAGGGTTAGAAGAAAAGGACACTTGGGAGACTTTTGGGATCACACACTCGAGGTCTTGGAAGAGCATTGGAAAAGAAGACATTGTGAAAGATTTCTTGTAAGATGACTTGCTAAAGATAATATTTTAGCCTCTTTTTCATAGTCCTATGAGTTATGTTTATTTTTTATTTTTTTAAAATTGTTTAGCTAGTGGTTTAGATAGTATCATGCTTGGCAAATAATTTTGGGATTTTTAGATTTCTCTTATTGTTCTTGTTGCATGATAGAAAATTTCTATTAAAATTTTTCCATAGAAGAGCTTGTGTTTGAACACCTTAAGAGCATTTTAGTAGTGAATTTTATTATTGTGCAATGTATAAGAACTGCTATTGTGATTGTTGTAAGAGAGCCTCTACATGTAGTCAAGCCGTTAAATGATTCAATAGTTAAGAGGGTTCAGAAAATATTTGGTATTTCGATAGGACCAAAATAGCTTCTTTTATCTTTAAAGTGAATCTCCATGGTATTTCAATCAGAAATTATCAATTCTTTTGAAGGTTCTATTGAATGTAATTTTTGACGTCCATTATCTAGCTGAAATAGAGTCTGGTACGTGATAGTTAGATAGCAATTTTTGGATAGCATAGTAGGATTGTCTTGAAGAAATTTCTTATTTTGAGCCTTGGAAGTTTGAAAAATTCATAGTTATTTAATTTTGGATAGCTTTATTTTGAAGTGTTTACTCGTATCATTTTACCTTGTTTAAACATTTGAGATCTTTACACAAATCTACTTTCTTTTTCTCTTCTTTCTATTTCCATTGAATCTCACTCTATTTCTAGTTTTCTTGTGGAACTATCTCTTTCTCTAGGGAAAATTAGAAGTAGATTTGCAGATTTTTGCTTAAATTTTTTTACAAAATTTTATTTGTTATAAGTAGGTATTATAAGGACCACATAGACTAGGCAATTAAACAAAATAGGAACTCTCAACAACTCACAATACTTTGCAAAGTTGGCTAAATCTCTTTAAGATAAGTCATTTATAGTTTTACACANGCATAATCCCAAAAATTGTGTCTTTGTTGCTGAAACTAATAAGATGCTTGGCTTTGTAGTATCTGAAGTAGGAATACATGTCAATATTGACAAGGTTAAGGTCATATCCAACTTGGAAACACCTACTAACCTTAAGGAGCTTCAGGGATTTCAAAGAAAATTACAATTTATTTGTAGGTTTATTGCTAGGATTATAGATAAGTTACAACCCATGTAACACTTTCTTAAGAAAAGATTTCACTATGAGTGAATGAGTCAATGCTAAGAAGCCTTTGAAAACCTTAAGTAAGAGTTGGCACAACTATCGATGGTCTATCCTGTGCAAGTGGATGAATCTTTTTACATCTACCTTGCTATCTTTGACATGTCTATTTCCTCTCTAGTCTATCAAAAATGAGATGATGCAACAAAGTTATCCATATACTACTTAAGCCGTGCATTAGGTTCCCATGAGACCTAATACACCAAAATGAAAAAGTATTGTCTAGAACTAGTGTTTTTATTGAAGAAGTGGAGGCACTTCCTCTTTATGAGCTAATTCAACATCATTTACAAAGATAACATGCTTAGATCTATAATGAACAACATCTATGAATGTAGCCATATAGCCCATTGGAAAGTCATAATAGCAAAGTTTGACCTTCATTACATTTTCCAAGCCTCAAAAAAGGTGAATCTATCATTATGTAACTCACTATTTTATTAGTAGATGAGTATATGACCATAGACCCTAAATTCCTAGTTGAAAACATCAACATTGTTAGCGAACTTCCCAAGGGTTATGAGGTAGTCATGCACTTTGATGAAGCTTTGATTGCCATCGGGCCAATGCTACTATCATCATAACATTCCCATATGGAAAATGCAATCATTTGCTTACAATTTTAAATTTCCTTATACCAAAAATGTACTGGAGTATGGGGGTTTTATCAAGGGACTGATGGTATCTTGTGACCAAGGAATAAAATGTTAATGATCAAAGATGATTCACAAATTATTCTTAACCAAGTAACCAAGGTTTATGTCTATAAAGCCAAACATTTGCAACCTTACTATAACCTAGGAAAGAAACTGATGCAACAATTTATAGACATTGATATCCAACATGTACCCCAACATGAGAGAACCATAGTTGATGTCATTTTAACCTTAGCTCTTAGTGTGACACCAAATTTATTTACCAAGTTGCCCTCCTTAACCATGGATTGTGCTATTCCCATCATGTAGAGCAATGAAGATAACTTTATAGTTGTATGTCATACTACTTCTACAAAGGAGTGGTATGACGATATCAAGTTTTACCTCATGCATGGTAAACCTTCACAAGGTGTTACTACTACTCAAAAGGACACTATATAAATAATCAAAGTAGTATGTCATAGTAGGCAAGAACACATTATGTCGACAATATTACGATTACATATTGTTAGTATGCTTTGGTAAAACTAAAGCTTGCACAATCCTAAAGTAGGTTCGTGATGGTGTACATGGGGGACATATAAGACCTAGAGCCATGGCTTCCAAGATTAGAGTGTTAGGTTATTATTGGTTCTATATGGAAAATGACTACCTACAAAAAGTTAAAATTTATGACACTTGTCAATGGCATAGAAACCTTATACACGTACTACCAACTAATTTACATACCAGTTAGATAAGTTGGTTGTTTCAATGTTGGGGGTTGGATATCATTGGAACTATAACACCTAAGTGTTCTAAAGGGCATAGTTTTATCATCAACACAACCAAATACTTTATGATGTGGGTTGAAGTTATTTACCTAAGGAAGAAAACATCTAAACAAGCTTGTAAATTCATACTGGACAACATAGTATCTTGTTTTGGCATACCTATGAACATTGTCATAGATAATGGACCACAGTTTAGTAGCCAAGAAATGAAAAACTTTTGTCACAACCTAGGCATTAAGCATTCCTTATCACCATATTACCCTCAAGCCAATGGACAAGTTGAAGTAAGAAATAAGGCTATCATCAACTTACTCAAGAAGATGTTGAATAAAAATAAATGTAAGTGGCATGAGTAGCTTGTCCATGCACTTCTTGCTTATACAAAAATTATTGAACCATGACCAATGTAACCCCATATAGCTTGGGTTATGGTTCTAAAGTTGTTTTACATCTTGAATTATAGGTTTCGTCACTCCGATTAGTCTTATTGAACTTCATCAATGATGAATAGAACTAGAAGTTGTGTATCATGGACCTAGACTTAGTGGAGGAGAAACATGTATAAATAGTTACTCACATTGAGTTATAATAGGAGAGGAAAAAATGACAACATCACCATAACTTGAACAAGTGCAATATCAAGGAAGGAGACCTATTCCTAAAATCTATCTTTGAGCATGCAAAAAAATTCTCAACCAACTGGGAAGGACCTTCCTTGATCACCAAGGCCTATAGCAATAGAGCATTCAAGATAGTGGACATGGAAGGGAATGAATTGGCCAATTTGGTCAACCATTCCTATCTAAAGTCCTACTACAAGTAGCCAATGAGAACTAAAAGCTAACATCAATGACCTTGAAAGCTGATAACAAGTGAGCTTACATGACCTCTCTTTGCAAAACAGATGAATTGTAAAAATTTGTAATACTGGTGACCTATAATAGCCGAGTTTACTAATCATTCTATATGACCTTATGCATTGTATTGTAAGAACATGAAATTTTTGGACTTTTTCTTGTAGGATGAAGCCTAAAGTCATATAGAAGGTGCAATTCATTATAGAAGCAAGTCATCTTATGACCTCGATGTGTAAGATTGGGTGAGTTTTTCCTACCATAACAAGAGTGCTTGTTTCACATCATTAGCATTACCACTCCTTGAGTTTAACCCTATAGCCTAATTTTAACCTTTCTTACCCTAAGAAACAATGTTAACCTATGTCTAACACTCATGCATTATGTCCATGTGACATCCCTTCATCATGCTCCACATACAAGTTTTTCAAATGTAACACATCTTATTGAATGGGAAAACCAAATGAAATCTAGCCTTGGTAATGAAACCCAATGAAGGTTTCACTTCAACAAAAAAAATGGGAGAGAAAATCTCCAAGAAGTTGAATGGCTAATAAAGCCAAAAATAACAAACCAATGTCTTTGAACATGCAAAGGGAAGAGCCTAATGGCCAAAGAAACCTTGGAGCAATGTGTTGTTTCCTCAAATGCATTGCTAAGTGATCAAAATTTTTAAAATATGAAGTGCAAAGACCTATTGCTTAATCAACATGTTAGTGCCATATTTTAGCCATGATGTCAACATCTAGAATTCATTGTTAGCCCTCATAACCATCTCCTTATAGCCAAATTCTACCTTTATCTTATGCTATCTCATCATAACCTTATCCCATCATCACAAGCACTCTTTGGCATGGTTTGACACTAGTGAATTGAGCATGGAGAGATAATGTTGATGATGCACTTGTAGTGGTGTTTTGTATTCTTTGTCAATGTATCTTAGGTTAATCCTTTAAACATCAATAAAAAGGATCCAATGAAACACCACCAAAAAATCATGTTGCCAATTATAAGCTTCATTTTCCAACTTGAGATAAGATTTTATTGTAAACTTAAGATTTGTAGTCCATGAGCTACAATCTTGCATACTTTAGCTTTTAGGGCTAAAACATTCTTCAAAAGTTATTATTACCTTACTTCCCAAATGGAAACAAATATCTCATAACTATATTTGGGCTTGGGAAGGTTAACAATGCCTTGAAAATGACCAAAATTAGCATTTTCATGTGTTTTCATAGGGGTATAGCCTCAACTATGCTAGAATCATCTATCCCTAGGTGTAGATGGAATAGATGGGATTTTCCATTTTCAACTTAGCATAGTCATCATCAAAACCCAATGAAGATGCAGTGTTGAAAATGTTGGGATTTTTCATTTTTGAATTGGTATCATTTTTCATTTCCATTTTGATTTTCTCAACTATGGCTAGTGTTTTCACACCAAGTCTTTAGTAGTTTCAGTATGGCCAATGTACATAGCATTTTCCATCGTTTCTAGCAATTTCCATAGTTTCCACATTTTTGAAAATTTTTCATAGTTTGCAATATTTTTCAACAACTTCAACATAGTTCACCAAGGCCAATGTAGTTGGGATGATGTCAACATAGTCACAAAAGTTCATTTACTACCTATAGTAAATAGATGGGCTTTGGTGGCTATGGTTTATTCTAAACTTACTATAAATGGTAACTATGCTAAGAATTGTAACTATTGTAACCTCTAAATTGACATCAATTTATTAGTAACTATGATAGTGATGTGCAGGCCTCAAAAATAGCAATTCCATGCCTCTATAAATCCAACCTAGGTACCTTATTCTTATTCCATTACTTTTTGGCATAACAACACCATAACTTGAAAGTAGTTTGCACCCAAAGAGACTTATGAACTTGCAACCCATTTTGGCGAAAGAAAAAATAGTATCTATGATGGGCACAGTGACTCCCATGTAACATCATTGTACCAAAGGTGGAATACCAATTTGTGATCATAATTTTTGATCCCAGTGGAAACTAGTGCAAAGTTGCTAGAAACTTGAGTTAGGAAGAATTCAAATTGTGGCGTTGACATGGAACATAGCTTGCAAGCTCCAATAAACTTCAAAATTCTCAAGAAACTTCTTGTTCACTTAGCATAAAATCTATACTTTTTGAATTTGGTACATTATTTTCTATTTCAATAAAGTCATAGTTCATTATTGTGAATATCTGAATTCATGTTTCCATTTCTGTGTCTATTTTCATTTCATATATACAAATCCATTTCTATTTTCATTTTCATTTTTTATGTGTATGTCTTCATTTTTATTTACATTTAGTTTTATGATTTCATTTACATTTCCATTTACATGACCATTTTACACTTCTGGAAGTTCCTGGGTGATCAGCCAAACTCTCTAGGGTGCCTTGAATCCCATTTTTGGAGGCCCTTGGGATTCAAGGATAAAACTATTCTAGCAGCTAGGATATTCTAGTTTCTATTTCAGCAACCAAATTTTCTAGGTCCAATAGAATATTCTCATTATAGACAAGAGTCCATTATGAAGTTGAAACTCCTGAGGTAAGATGACATGGATGTCAAAGAATTCTATATTAGATTTTGTGAGCTATTCCATCAAGCTAAAGTAAATTGGAAATAGTATGAATAAGATTTAATCTTTTTAAAAGGACTTAAAATGACATACTAGTAGGATTTATATTTTTATGAGCCATAAACTCTTAATGAACCTTATAGTTTGTCACTCAAGAATGAGAAGAAATTAAATGGATTTAGGAATAGAAGCAAATAGCCTTTCAAGGGAAAGAAGAAGAAATCCAAATTTTAAAAGGGATCCAAGTCAAAATTTGAATACAAGGATGGAAGCCATGATGAGAAAACTAAAAGAGGCAATGAGAAGAAAAAAGCCAAGAAGGACCAAGACAAGGGAGACAAGGACCAAGGTAGCATTCATAAAAAATCTAGTACTTCAAGTATGGAGAATGAGAACACAAGCAATGTAAATGTCCAATTCACAAGGTAGCCAAGGGTAAAGATGTGCAAATCATGAAGGTAGAGGAAACATCAAGCCAAGAGCTTTAGAAAGGTAATCATAATGCTTCAAAAATTGAGGATGTTTTTGAATTAAATTCTTATGCATTCATGGGGAATACAAATAGAGAAGATCATCATAATAGAAAAATACTATTTTTAATTGAGGCTAGATGTTTTCTTATTGGGGAATGGATTCATGTTTTGATTGATGAGGGAGTCCAAGAAATTTTTATCTTTTTAATAGTAGTTACAAGATTGGTATTGGTAACTAATCTTAATTCTAGACATTAGAAGATGCATTACTTATGTAGAGATTTTTCCCAAGCTATGAGAAAAAAATTTACTTTGAAATTTAAAATTGGAAATTTTCATGATGTTATGAAGTGTAATGCAATTCCAATATACTATGCTAATGCAATTCTTGGTAGAACTTGGAATTTTGGAAATGGTTCTTAGTTTGATAAAACATGAAATGTTTGAAGTGTAGCTAGATTTGATGGAATTCATAAGTTAATTCCCATGATAAATGAACAAGTGAGGTATAAAATCTTACTTAACGCTTCCTTAATACTTCTAGGAGAGAGGGGATATATTAAGAAAAATGATGAAATAAGTTTTGGTATTGTTGTTATAACAAGAGTTGAAACTAACCATGATGATATGTAGATTGAAGCTTTTTCAGGTGGAGGTGAATGCAAGTGATCTTGCCACTAGCGAATTAGTTTCACAAGAAGGTAGAATTATTGTTTTCTTTTCAAAAAATTTGAATGATTCAAGGAAAAATATAGCAGATATGAAAAGGATATGTGTGCTATTATTTAAGCAATTAAGTATTCAAGGCATTACTTATTGCCCAAGGAGTTCACTTTGATGATAAACCACAAATCACTTCAATTTTTAAACTTATTAAGGAATTTGAGTGCAAAGCATATGAAGTGGATTTCAGATTTGCAAGAGTTCAATTTTTTGTTGAAGCAAAAAAGTGAAAATGCCAATGTGGTGGATGATGCTTTATCCAAGGAGCTTATGGTGAATTTTAGCATACCTCATGTCTAAGGTATGGATGATTTTGATGATTTGTATGAACATGATGTCAATTTTGAAAAGGTATAGAGAAGCCTCAAAGAGACATTATTCAGTAGGATAGACTAGTGGAGGTACTATCATATTCAAGATAAACTATTATTTAAGGATGGAATGGTATTTCTTCCTAATTATGATTTTAGGAAAATGATTTTTTTTTTGAAAAGCATTATAGTGGCATGGTAGGTTACCTGAGCATGGATAAAACATTAGAACTTATGAGTAGGTACTATTCTTAGCCTAGTATGACAACTAAATTTTTGAAATTTGTAAATAATTTTTTAACTTATTAGAATTTAAAAGGAGGTAACGAAGTGGATGGACATTATATGCCTTTGCCAATTCCCAAGGATTCATGGAAAAGTGTGTCTATGAATTTTGTATGTACTATTCCAAAAATCAAAAGTGGGACTGATGAAATTTTTATTATTGTTGATAGGTTCTCAAAGATGACATAATTCTTTCCATGTAAAAAGGTGAGTGATGCTTCTCATGTTAAAAATTTGTTTTTCTAACATGTTATGAAGTTACAAGAAACTCCTTAGAATATTGTTAGTCATATAGACTCCAAAATTCACAAGTCACTATTGAAGGTTCCTTTGAAAACTTTCAGGAACAAATTTGAATTTTTCTAGTGCATATCATCTACAATCTAATGATTAAATGGAGGTAAATAAATCCTTGCTAAGCATATTGAGATGTTTGTGTAATAAATTACCAAATAGGTGGAAAAACATATCATGTCATGTGGAGTTTTTGAATAATAATGGTTTTCATGTTGCTATTGGAAAAATCCCATTTGAGGTAAACTATATATTTTATCCAAAGATGATTGAGACTTTAAATATCTTTGATGGTGATGATTAACTTAATGCCAATTTTTTGCAAGAGATGAGGATTCCCATGCATAATTAACATAAAATCTTGAGAAAAAGGGTGAAGAGAGAGTCCTTAAGAGGAATGATGATAAATGAAAATTTAATTTTGATACTAGTGACTTTGTTTTGGCACACTTGAAGAAGAAGTAATTTAGATGCGTTAACTTCTTTAAGTTGAAAGTTAAGAGGATGGGGCCTTTTAAAATCAAAGATAAGATTAATAATAATGCTTTTGAAATTGATTTAACAAAGGATATTGATATTTATTTTTCATTTAATGTTCAAAATATTATGCACTATCATGAACTAGCTAATGATGAGACCATACAAGGTAACATCAGTGAGTTGAAGGGGCCTATTGATTAGTCCAAGCCTTTAATGGAGAAGAAGACAATCATACTCAAGTAGAGGAAAGCTTCTAACACTTGAGGAATCAAGGGGAATGAATATTTAATCAATTGGAAGGATTAATCCATGAATGATGCTATATGGATTCATAAGACCAAGAATAATTAGTAGGAGATCACTTCAACCCCTAATCCCTTGTTTACATAAGTTTACTTTTTGAAGGATGGAATAATTTCTGTAGAGATACCTTTTCTAATCCTCCTGTTCTTCTCTACTTGTTTGTTTTGTAGGTTTTATGCTCTATGGAGACTTCTTGGAGGATAAGGAGATATCTTTCTTGGGAGTTGAGGTATCATAGAAGATGTCTTAAGCTAACAAGAGATGTCTTGATCTTAGAGAAGACATCTTCTCTAGAGTGAAAATGTCTTGAGGGAGACATCTCCTCAATAGTGGAGATTTCTTGGGAAAGAAATATTAAGGTAGACGAGAAATATCACCCATGGAGATGATGTCTTTCAAAAATAGTCTATGCCTTACCTGAAAGTTGTGTTATTTATGAAACAAAATTAGAAGGCCATGGATGACCCATGCAATTGGGAAACTTCAATAATTAACCAGTCCAAGTAGGGAAATAGCTAGGAGAAGATGTAAAAAGATAGAAATAACATGGAAACTCAAAATCAAGAATGTGAAAGGCTTCCCTAAGTTTTTATCTTATTTTCTTAAAAAATATTTTGGTATTTCATTCATGTACATAGAAGGCTAGAGATTGAGAAGAAAAGTTTTGATGAGAGCTCTTGAGTTGATGGGGGACTAGAAAGAGTATGATAGAGCACATCAATTAAGTGTAGCTGTGGTTGTAGCTTAAGGATCCATATGTGTAAATTGGCCTATGTTTTTTTATCTCTTGTTTACTTATTTGAATTGAATCTTAGTCCTAGGTTGTGGGAGAGATTTTCCATTGATTGTATCTTGCATTAAGAATAGTCATTATGTGGCTATAGTCATTATGCAATGCAACATAATTGCTAGTTTAAGGTCTTAGCAGACCACAACCATGCAAAATTATATTTTAATATTGCTAGTTTAAGGTCTTAGCAGACCATTACCATGCAAGATTAGATGTCGAAAGGGTCAAATATTTTTCAATTTAAGGTCATAGTAGACCATTATTGTGGTTAAAGTATGAAGTTAATTCTAAATTTCTAGTTTAAGGTTGTAGCGGACCATTGCTATGCAACATTATGAATCACGGTTGCCAGTTTAAGGTCATAGCAGACCATTAAAGGTGAAAAATGAAGTGAAATTTTTGGTGTGTCTAAGTGCTATGCTGTAGTTGTTTGCTACACTATAGTAGACTCCCATGCTGCATTGCAGCAGATATGGGATGTCTTGCGCTACGCTACAATAAACACATGACACTTAAAAAGTAACATGTCTGGTAACCTTGGAGGCTATAAATAGGGGATCACCCATGATAACCTTGTTACTTTCATTGTCATAGTTAAGAAACTAGTCATAGTATGGTTCAAATGAAGAGGCAGTGTAGCAATTGTAGCGTAGTAGTTTTCACACCTGATTTTGTTGTTACTACAATGGCTCAAAGCAGCAAGTGCAGGCATTAGGGTCTTGCCAACGTAGATGAAGGGGCATGCACCTTGTGGAGTCTTCCTAGACCACATGTCAAAGAAAACCAGGAGGCACCATCTACCCATTAATACACTATGCTACCCTTGTGTATGCATTGTGTTTCATTACATCAAACTGTTGTTATCATCCTGGCTTTGGTGGCCACTGCCACTACTATGCTACAGCTACTACCACTTCCCTTGGTGTGATTACTATGGCCATTGTACTGTCACAGGTAGGGTAATGTATTACTTTGAGGGTGATGAGTGGCGAGGTACCCCTACACTCTACCATACGAATANGAGGGTTTAGGGCTTTTGGATAGCATAACACATGTTTTTTCTAGTGTGGCATACATCCTGGATGCCATAACACATTTTATTATTATTATTTTTCATGAAATGGGATGGTGTTGAGGATTGTGCAAGTGTTGTTGCGTCTAGCAATGTGACTGAGGCTACTATGCTTTTGGTGTTAAGCTATAGAATGGTGCTATGCTGCTATGTTCTATATCATGCATCCATGTTGCTATGTTTTCACACTACATGTAACACAACTATCATCTTACATGGAAGCTCAGTTGTTCTACTACACAAGGTGCAATTTCCATGCTACACTATGCAAGATGCACCTGCTATACTGCACCACGTAGGATGTGCCTGCTATGTTGTACTCTGTATAGGTGCCATGCTAAGTGGAATTGAAACTTAGGAAAATTTAATGATATCAAGGGTGTCATGCTTCACACTTAGAAAAATTTTGCATACTAAGGCCATTACGCTACATAATAATCATTACATAAATGTTGTACTAATGCTTTGTGCTATGTCATGTAGGGTCATGTTGAAACCTATCCTGATTGTGCTTGAGGTGGTAGGAGTTCTATGTTGCCTAAGTGCACCTATAGCCAACGTCCCTCCTCCCCATGCACAAGTGGGAGATCAAGCAATTTGGTTCCAGGAATGTGCATAGGAATTCCTAGAGTTCCTCCTTCATCACTTCAGTGTGATAGTGTGGTTACACTTCTCCACTGAAACAACTACTGTTCTCATTGAAATATTGTTGCCTAGGGAAAACCAGGGCATTTTGAAGTTCATGGCTGATGGGTCAATTGAGGGTGAAGGGGAAAAAGGCTCAAATTGGTGCCCAAGAGGCTTAAGACACTTGTGTTGGATTTGGGCCATGCCTGAATTTAAATGTTATCATCAATACAACACATTGTTTGTTGCCCGTCACATGGGCACCTACTTCTAGAACCCACCTGGAACCATGTATTATGCTGATAGGTGAGTCCTATGAAGGTTTTTTAGACATGTTGTGTCATTTTTCTTGCTTAGTGAAGATGCTTATTATACTCTACATGTTACCAACTTTGTAATTGACAACGATGGTCTTCACGGTAATGAGGGGACATTGGCATTAGCCCAAATGGCTTTGCAAGAGTTCTCTTCTATCGGGAATGTATGTGCTGACGTCATAGAAAAACTAGGCACTAATTTTAGAACCTACCCAATCAAGTATGCCAAGTTATATGTGAAGTGTGAAGAACTTGGTTGGTTGGATGGTGAATGGGCATCTCACTGAGCACTTACCGTAGAAGATATTCTGGTGGAAATCCTACCATTTTCCATGCCATTTACACCCAGTGCATTAGATTATGCTTTTATTTTCATGTGTTCAAGTGACTAATTTTGTTTTCTTCTTTTTGTTAATTTTATCATTGATTATTTTAGTAGCAAGAGAATTGCAAGAGGGTACAGTAATCACCTCTGGATGTGATGAAACTAACCTCTCCTTCAATTACGGGGAGGTGGACAAGATGCAATGTTGGCTATGCAATGGGGTCCTAGCCATCCTTGTTCACCATGTTTAGGAGGCAGGGCTCATGGATTTATTTTTAGATGTAAATCCAAGTGTCCCAGCTGTATAAATGCTCTCCCTATTTGATTCTTTTTCTAAAAAGGTTGACCACTTCCACACATGAGTTCACAATGTGTGGGTGGTTTTTGAGATCAACGATAACACTTTTGTGGATATTTTTAGTGTTCCCTCTAATGTTCTACCTATAGGGGAAAATAATATCAAGGATGTAAACCATTAGGGGGATATAGAGAAATGTATAGGGACAAGCAAGGACCAAAAGGGAATTTACATGCATAACATCAAGCTAGGGGTGGCCCAACAGGTTTACGCTATCTTCCGAGCTTGTGCCTTTTCCAAGCTACTCTCCCAAGGGAAACTTCTTAGAGCAGAGCAATCTTGGATCATGAGGGATGTTATGGAAGAAGGAAATCATTATAACTAGGCCAAGTACCTTTCTGAAGGCTTGCGGGCTGAAATGATTAAGCTTCGTGACAAGCTTGATGCCCATTTCAATGTACACTTTGCCTTCTTGATAGCCTACCTATGATGATTTGTGTAATTCTTGGTTGTCTAAGAGAATGGCATCTGGGTGCAGTAGGATTACACCTAGATATCCAAGCCATGAATTTTCCAAGTGTTTTGCACCACCCGATCCCAAGATGCCCCAAAAACTATTAGGGAATCTCCTTCAATAATGACAAAGGATCAGGTGGGATGATCCTTTCATGCACCAAATAGCATTGGAGAGGCACCTCCCACCAACATACAAAATGTGCTAAGGTGGGTGTGTCTCATTACTAAAATGGTAAAAACTAGGTTGCAATGCAAAACATCTTGTGTAGTGGAAGAAACTCCCCACAATAATGAAGGAAAAGGAAAAGGTTTGAGAATCAAGGTTCACAATGTGCAACCCATAGTTGGTAAGTATGTTTGATTTTTTCATTAGATACCTTCCCATTTGGTGTTAGAATAGCCTGCTTACTTTAGATATGTTTAACAGAAGAAGAAGAAGAAGTTTTGGCCCTTGAAGTAGGGGCCCTACTGTAGAGGAAGAAGAGGCCTCGGCTATAGAGGAGGAGGCCTCTACTATTGATGATCCTTTTGTGGAGTGTGCCTTAGTACCTGAGGGGCATATGATGGTTGAAGATGTTTCCACACTGTTGAGTTAGCTAGAAGTGGAAGGACTACAATTCAATGTGGGTAAGTTTGATCATTTTCTTGACAGTGTGTCGATGGGAAATCCCCCCACTATCACCCCTGAGGGTTTTCTGGGTAGGAGCTTTGCACTATCGTTTATATTATTTCTCAATTTGGATTTTCCCTTATTTGCTATGCTAACATTCCTTGTTGTGTAGTGGACACTACTGTTAAGGTCCCTGATTCTTCTTCTTCGATCCGTCTCCAACCATGGACCGAGATGCTAGAAAAATTTGCCTCTATGGAGGGGATGGTTAATGACATGATTGACCACCTAAGGTAGATTGATCCTAAAATAGGTGTGTTCAAATTACAATGTTGGGCCCTCTAAGTTATTGCATTATTTCTATTATCCCATCACTAACATTTTCTTATGTATGATTGATAGCTTCTCATCTTAAATGGAACCCCAGATAGACAATCAAGGTTGACGTAGTGCCTGTACTCCCAATAGAGGTGACTTAGGTGCCTTGTGATGTATACGAGAAAATGAGAAAATGTGCACTCTACTCAGCACGATCATTGTGGGAGTGTAGGCATGTCAACGAGGATCTCTGGAAGAGGGTCTAAAAACTTGAAAAGGAGAAGCCTAGCCAAGTGGTTGAGTTGGAGGAGCTTCAGTCACGAAATCAATTTTTGATGGCTCATGACACCCCCAATGGCACCTGGCTTACAACTGTAATTGACTATGCAAGATACTGGTCAGCTGTACAGGGTAAGAATGAGGCCACTTGTGAGATCATAGAGCAACAGTTGCATATGGACCTATTGGCCCAGAAAAACCAAGATTGGAAGGACTACAATGCCAAAGTGTATGAATGGGGGCAAGCATAGAAGAATCATAAGCACATGTACAAAATGGAGCATGCTACCTATTTCCAGAAATATTGGAATTCTTCCATTAAGTTGCACCCCCATAAATTAGTCGTTGATGTGATTGGTGCTACTAAGACCTATGAAATGCTCACGCAACAAGTAGTGGTTAGTGAGTCTCCCGAAAGAGAAATGACCTTACCTTCTGGGGAGACCACTACTACCACCTTTTCTCTAGGGCCACCTAGATGGATAGCTATGGAGAAGGGGAAAGTTACAGCAAGCGTTGATCTGGGAGAGGAAGATTGGGCCAACCTAACTAAGGAGGATATTCTATGGTGTCTAGCAACTGGCATGGACAAGATACCCTCTAAGATGGATGTGGGCCCATCTCAGGTTAGTGATTCTTTATTGTATCACAATCTACTTCATGAGAGCCTTATTGTAATTCGATTTATTATTTTATTTTATTTTTCATGTAGGATCCAAATGGAGGTGCAGGACCTAGTGGAACAAGGAATGAAGATGTTGGTGGAAACTTGTAGCATGGTGACCAAAGATTTTATTTTTGTTTTTGGATTTCATTTTTCTGTTTGTAAGCCTTATTGCATGGACTTCAAATTTAATGAAAAGTAAAGAGTAAAATAATTATTGGATTTCTTTTGATTAATGTTTTATTAATGTGTTTGGGTTGCTTGTGGGCCCCTTGTTCTAGTTTAAGGCCATTTCAGGCCATTGCGATAGTTTAAGGTCATTTCGAGCCATTGCAATGTAACTTGCAATAGTCAGTTGCCAGTTTTAGGCCTTAGTGGTTCATGGTGATAGTTTAAGGCCATTCTGGGCCATCGCGATAGTTTAAGGCCATTTCAGGCCATGGTGGTAGATAATTAATGCAAATAATGGGCATGATGCAAATAGTGAACATAATGAAAATAGTGAACATGATGCTAATGCAAATAGTGAACATGATGCAAATGGTGAACATAATGTAAATAGTGAACATAATGCTAATGCAAACAGTGAAAATGATTTAAACAGTGAGCAAAATGTAAATAGTGAACATGATTCAAACAGTGAACATAATGTAAAATTAAGACTAAAGAAATAGTAGTGTTAAAGCCAAGAATTTATGGAAGTGAATTAGAGGTAGTCTCTAATTACGCAATTGTTTTGTAACCCATCGTGGGGTAGGTGAAGCATATGGCCAAGAGGCTTTGTTATGATATTCTTCTATGTTGTTGTCTGCTATCTAGAAGGGCAACTTAGCCCACATGGTTTCTTCATTTGAGTTGATGGTTTTAGCCTATTCATTTTTCAAACATTGTGTTTTAGTTTCAATGGATGCTTCATTTTTAGAGATTTCTATCTCTGAACCTTAGTCCATGTCCACGTTGTTTATGACCCGAGGAGCTACTTCATCACCATAAATCACCACTTCCCCACCCACATAGGATAAGTGGATTTCCTAATGTATAGGTGAGGAGATAGCCCTTAGTTGTTCTAGCCATGATCTTCCTAGGATTAGGTTAAATCCTAACATCTCCTCCACCACAATAAATACTACCCTCATGGGGAACTGGTCCCTTGCAATGAAGGTGATATGCACAGTCCCCTTGACCACCACATGTGTCCCATTGAAGGACTTAAGGCATGAGGTTGCTATGGACTTGATTTGATCTACCAAACCCAACTTGTCAATGATAGGAAATGGGATTACGTTGGTGACAATTTTGTCATCAATGTGTGCCTTGCGAATCTTGTATTGGCCCACCTAAATGGTGATGAACATAGGAGTGGTTGTCACTTAACCCTTTTTAGGGTTGTCCTTGATAGCTTTGTCATGAAATGTTAGCTGGGTTGGGCATGGTTCCTGTGCCACAGGGAAAAGCACGACAGCATGAATGGATTTCTCTTCAGCTGGCATGTTTTTGATAACAGGAATAGATGTCAACATGTGAACCATTGCCTCAAAATGCATTGCAGAGGTCATTATTAGGTCATAGAAGCTTAGTGTTGTATTTTCTATTTTAAGGCTTGTTTGACTTATGAAAGGACATTCAAGAAGTCTTGCATGTTGTCTTGTTATTTGATAACTTTCTCTTCTTCTATAGGCCCTAGGAGGCGAATTTCTTGAGTAACTTTAGGTTGAACACTAAGCTTTCTTGGAACAAAAGGTGATAATTGCATCTATGCATTGCTATTGGTAGCTAATGATGAAAAGGCCATAGGGACTATGGACAAGTGGGTAGGCTTAGGAGGACCTAGCACAATACATTCCCTAGCCAGTTTCTCTATTAGATGCTCTTCATGCTTCTTTGGACGGGGAGGATAGGGTGTAGCTCTCATCACCAAATTTTAGGTAGAGGGGGAACTTGCATGCTTTGGCACTTTGATGAAAAATGGTACCTACATTGTTATAGTGGGGGCCAGTGTAGTTTTCAGTACAAAAGATGCAATAGATGTTTGGTGAGGGGCCCTGATGACAAAGGGGATTTGTGACATAGTAGTTGTTGGAGATTTAGTATTGCAAAGAGTTACAAGAACCACAAATGGTTCCTATTGTGACTCAGTTTTATCATCAATGCTAATGACATTAATGGTGTAACCTATATTGTTAGCATTTAGAGGATCTTTGTAAAGGCCCATTGACTAGTTTTCAGGTCAAACGGGACTACTCTCATCTAGCACCAGCTTGCGTAATCAATCATTCATTGAATGTCATCTTTTAATGCTAAGAAATATTCTATATTATGTCCACATAATTGATGATGGTCACAGAAATGCTCTAACCTAAAATTCCTAGGCACTAGTGGTTCTTGAGGCATGGCCAAGGAGGGGTTCCAAAGGATTTTGTAGTGCCTTTGGTGACATTTGAGGGCCTCATCTTATATTTGTTTATGTTGAATACACCTGGCTTCCAATAATTGCTTCAGAAGTTCTAAAGGCTTAATAGGTAGCAGGGTATACTTTGAGTAGTCCTTGAACTCAAAGTTTGGCCTTGGCTGAGTTTACACCATAGGTGTTGAGGCTAAGGACTCACTTGTATTGCTAGAGACAAGTGTGGCATTAGTGGGAGTCTTGGATGTTGTGGCAACCATTTTGTTATTGTTGTTGTTGGGTTTGGTCTCCTTAGCCATAGTAGGCACTATGGTTGCCACAGCCTTGCCCTTCTACTTGTCTTTCTTCATGTGTGCATTTTTGTATGTCATGTAGACTGGGTCTCTACTAGCTTCTGTTGCATCATGAATGCTCTTAGTTTGAGAAAATTCTTAGCTAAGGGACCATGGATCCAAGTAGTACAATTTAGACTTGATAAAGTCATTTACTACACCCTTGAAGATGGCCAAAAAATGAGCCCAAGCAATTAGTTCATGTATTTTGTTTAAATTTACACTTTAGCATTGTATAAATTTCTACACAGATTCTAATGGTTCTTGGTTGACATTCATGAGTTAGTCTAGGGTGACCTCTAATTTCAAGTTCTACTTAAAGTGGGTCACAAATTAACTTAGCAACTCGTACAAGGTTGAGATAGAAGCACACAAGAGTGAAAATGATGGTGAAGACATGGTGAAGACACAAATGATGGTGTGAAGCCATGGTTGCAATAGAAAGGATTTAGACCTGAATGTTACTAACTGTGCATTTGGGTCACCTTCCCCATTGCATTTTGTAAATTGCGGGAGTTGTATCCCAGGGGGTAATGTAAGCACATGCACAACCAAGCTGATAAGATCATCATGATAAAAGTCCATGACCTAAATAGTTTTAGAACTGGCAGCTTTGAGTTGTTTAATCTCTTTAGTAAGGGTTTGGATGATTTGGAAAGTTTGGTCCAGACTATGGAATGTTGTGGATGGTTGTGAGGCCATCAAAGTAGCTATTGCTGGTGGCTCTATTGGTGCAGCTGCTAATCCTATTAAGGGTGATATTGGAATAGCCCCCACTAGTGGCATTGTATGAGTAGCCCACATTCCAGTAGGTGGTGCTGATGGAGTGGATACTACTAGTTGTACCATGGGAGAATTCATCTACCCAGAGGCTGACGCAGCCAACAATCCCATGTTAGGTTGTGCTATGTGTGGGGCTTGCTACATTTGAGGATGTGTGTACTATTTCACATGAGATAGTTGAGCTATAGGGAAATAAGTTGTTGTTTTCCACCATGCGGTTGAGGTTGGGTCCACTACTGATGGTGGAATAGGAATAGAAGAGGGGACAAAAATAAGACCTACATGTGGTTGTGATGTAGGCATTATGTGCACGTACAACAACGTGGATGCTATAGGGGTTAGGTGTGGGCCCTGGATAGACAAGGAGAGATGGTGGTGAGAAAATCAGGTTGAGGGTCCTACATCCTAATACATTGATGACATTTGATGACTTCCCATCACTGAATGGGGTCTAGGATGTGATAGTGTCATGGCAGTAGCAAAGGGTACAGAAGATAGGAACTAGTGTGATTAGAGGACAAAGGTGGAAGGGACAACCGTGGTATAGATCAGACCACCACCTTCAGAGTGGGAGTCTAACTCCTCTTGGCCATCTTGAAGGGGATCTTCATAATGGGATGTTGTGTCCTTTTCTCTTGCTCTAGTTACTTGGACAAGTTGGTTTAGCATCCATTGGTACATCTCGATTAGTGAAATAGTGTTATCAGGAGTGGGGATGAACTCCCTCCCATTTCGGTAGATGAACTCAAAGTTATATTTCTCTTAAAATTCACAATGGTCCAATGGTATGTTTGCTTGCATTTTTGCAAATAGAAAATTGTATTTCTCTTCATCTTGAGGTAGACATTTGGGCGATTACTTTCATAGTCTAAGGGACTACCTCTACATTAGGACTGGGTTGGGTGGTCGGTCGAGACCTGCCATATTTTGGACAAAGTAAGGTATGTTCAAGCTTGAGGTGGGGACTATAGTGGTGGTAGGATTCATTTTCTATTATGAGGGAGGCAAAAATAGGAAAGATACATTCAAGCAAGAGTTGCAAACAACATTTTTTTATGCTAGGTGGTTGTACTTGAAAATCGTAGGAGAGAGAGGCTGAAACTAGGCATGCTTGGAAGTGTCAAAAACTAGTTTCCTTCACTGTTATGCCTACTATGCTGAGTAGGAATACTATGCTAACAGGGTTGTTATGCTGCATAGGATGTAGGTAGCGTATCATGATGGATAACGTAACATGGTAGAGGACGTTATGCAGTAAGCAGTGTAACACTGTAGAAGGGTGTTATGTAGTAGGTAGCATAACACTGTAGATGGACAACATAATGGGGTAGATAATAGAAGAACTACTGCATTGAAAAAGTTACTACGCTAACAAAAATGCAGGTAGCGTAATGTAATTGACTGAGTAAGTAGTTAGTGTATCACACTGATAGGGTTGCTATGCCACACATGACATAGGAACCATAGCATAGTGGATAGGTAGTGTGGTATAGTAAACAATTGTAGGCTTTTGTCGTATATGGTTCCAGAGGAAGCATCGTTGCAACCAATATGCACCACTTGATGCATAGACAACCACAAGGTTGTAACATCTATGCTAGTAGGTACCAGGGTATAGACAGTATGTAGGATTACTTGTGATGCACAAAAGGGCACAAATAAGGCCCTCCATCTAGCACCAAAAATTGCAGCAGCTGAAAACATCGGTGGCTGGAACACCAAGAGGTTACTAGGCATACAACCTAACCCCAGATCTATGTGAGGGCTGTGCTAGAGAAAATGGAAATGGGGCACCCTGAATGTCCTACTTGATCATATAGGAACTTAGTTAATGTACAATAACCTTTTATGAATGTTTGTCCTAATGTGTCATGTGGGGAGATTCAAGCAAATAAAATCGTAGCACATAGAATAATGAAAGCATAATGCAGTATATAGCTAAGAAATAAATGTAAATTGGTACAAAATGATGCAAAATGTACATGATGACAAAATGAAATGAAATGGTCTTGAGTGAGAGAGTGCACCACCTCAAGATCAAGGGATTTAATCTTTGTTTGGTTGGAGAAGTATACAACTGGTGTGCAGTACTGGATAGGCACAACTTGCAACATAATGGTATGGTCATAGCTCCTTAAGAATTTCCAATGGATTGCTAATAGGAAATGATGAGCCAGTGCTTGCTAGGCTAGGAGAGATCTGGGAGGTGCTACTACTGGGGTTTTTTGTTCATTAACCTTCCACTTGCCAACCTCTTTGCAAAAGCCAATTTCTATGAAGCCAAATGCCAAAATGCCAATCACAAGAAAGCTAAGTCACAAAGCCAACCTTCGAACCCAACCCTTTAAACATTATTCACTAGGGTATTTATAGAGCCAAGGGTGGGAGAGAAATGTGGTTTGGATGCCATGTGTCTTGGGTCCCACATAGCCTGAATCATGAATGAGCGATACTTATGTGTAGTGCTACATTGCAGTGTCATGCTGGTGTGCTATGTTGTAGTGTAACGAGGTTGGAGTGAAACCTACTATGCTATGATCATACCATTCAAACTGCATGTGCCATAATCTAGGAAAATACCATGTTTTTATAGAAAATTCCAATGTCCAATGCAAAGTGGAGCCTACACTCCAGGACTATGTCTTCCTTGCTCTTGCGAGTAGGGTCAAGTATAGGGACAACTTTGGGAATCAATAGGGGTGTGCAAAACAAAATGAACTATCGATTTTTTTTGTTGAGAAGGTTCCAGAGTACAAATGGTCATTTCCCATAGGCTCTGGAATTGATAGATATGTATTAATGCTTCTCTACCAGTGTTATGCTATGTATGCTACTTAGCGTAGCGGAGTAGCATGAACCCCCTCATGCTATGCTGTGCTAGGCTGCATGGTGTAGCGTAGCGTAGAAGCCAGTCTTGAGAAAATCTTGCCTAAAAATTGAAGATATGCCTCTAAGGCCTGGCAAGGCAAGAAATTGTAACCCTTATTTTCATGTTGAAAAGCCTTAGGACCTATGGATTTCATCCTTGGGACACTTTTGAGCTTTGTGTCCCCACTACGCTATGCTATGCTATGTAGTGTGGCATAGCATAGTAGCTAGTGTGACATGGATTCTTGCTTAGTCTGCAATGCTTTGTAGAGAAAATTTTCTTAGGACCTGTAACGATGGAAAACATTGGGTGCTGGAAACACTGAGCGAATTCCTGTGTACACAGTTCCAACCCCAGATCCGTGTGAGGGCTATGCTAGAGAAAATAAATTTGAGGTTCCCTGAATGGTCTTGTTGATAAGACAGGGACTTACTCAATTAGTAAATTTTGTAATGATCAGATCATGTGATGACAATTTTGATGGGAAGATATTATATCGGTAATCTCGAAGGCAATGAGAACAATGTAAAAAATCCAAAACGGTTGTAAAATCTATGTAAATAGGATGCAATGAATTGAATTTAGAGAATGTGCAATCCTGAGATCTAGGATTTATCTTATGAACAAATATGCTAAATACAAATATTGCAAGTAGACTTCAGTTTGGATGAAGCACATGCCAAAAGCAAGAAAACTATTCAGAGATGAAACAAGAAAAGGCCAATCTACCTTGTTCTAGCCAATCTGGATGCAAGGGAGTCAGACTTGAAGAAAAAGATCTGCCAACTCAAATTTTCTGATCAAAAGCTCTTGTCGGTCACCATGATGTCCTTTTGATTGCAAGTTCTCTTTTTTTTTTCTCATCAATCTCTTACCAAAATCACTAAAAATTGCCAATGGTCACCAGATCCAAGTTTTTTCCCCCCCAAAACCTTTAATTTTGTCAACTGGGGTATTTATAAGGCTAGGGTTAGGAGAAGAATGCGGTTTAGATGACGCATGTCCTAGGCCCAAAAAATGTCGTTCACATGGAGTGTTGTAGCTGAAACATGTCGCACTACACTGTGTTATGTTCTAAAGCGTAGTATAGCGTAACTACCCCTATCTTTAGTGTTGCAATATTTTTAGAGCTTCGATAGAAAACTATGTTGCGATTACGCTACAATATGCTAGAGAGCGTATTATGGCATAAGAACCGCCAATGCTTCAATTTTGCTATTTCCGTTGTTGTGACTATGTGGACTACCTTCTTGCATTATGCTGCGTTATGCTACATTACACTATATTTTGTAATGTAGCGTAATATGCAAAAAGTTAAGATTTTTAAAACATAGCTAACTTGCAAAGTTGAAACATTGTCATTGTGCACCCCTTGTCTTGTTCTGTCTTCTGGAGTCCATTACGTTGCACTGCGTATTATAGCGTAATAGGCCCTTAGTCGAAAAATGAACTTGCTGAGCTGTGCCATTGTGGAAATCTTTTTTCTGAACTTTGAGACTGTGTCGAATCATCAAGGTTTTAAAATTCATGGTGTTTCAATGGACCCTCTTTGTTGATGTCTGGAGGGCTTTCCCAAGAGATGTCGACAAAGAATACGAAACACCATAGAGGAAAAGACACCAACATTGTTCATCAACTTCTGCTCAGATGTCACTCTGTCAAACCTAGAAGTGCAAAGGTTAGGTGCGTAAGGAGTAGGAAGGATTTTACAGTTGTGGGGAGAGGAAGAATCAAGCATGAGCAGAATACTTTGCAAACATGTTATCAGACAACTTTTTGTGGGTATTTTCTTGGGAGATGATGTTGCCATTGTACTGTATATGCGAGGCTTGCATGGGCGAGTCGCATTATCCCTGTATGGCTTGGAAGAGTTGTGTTTCATCCATTTTTCCTAGCTTTTCTCATCTCTCTTTTTTGCTGTTGTTTTTTTAATACAGATGCTTTCCATGAGGTGAGTTGCATTACACTAGTTCATCGATGTGATGGTTGTCATGTGCGAAAGCTTCCTTTATGCTCACATTTTATACAAATAAAAGGAGAGGATAAGGGAGGTCGTAAAGGTAAGGAAAGGGGAAAATGAAATAAGGTGTCTAATGGAGGGAAAGGTAGGTCTTTCACTCCCAAGTAGTTAGGCTAGTTTGAGCAGCCACCTCAGAACGTTGTGATGCCTCACCTCCTAGTGAGTGCATTCTTGAACAACGCTATCATAGCAAGTAACATGCAAAACATAATAGAGAACAGAGAGCAAAAGCAATCATCCTAATCGCTAGGGAGGCTGTTGAAACAAGTGACATTTGAAGCAAAAAGGAGAGTGCAGGCCATGGAGAAGGAACTGTAGCAAGAGGCAAGGGTCCCTTTGTTGATGCCGCGGTTCAGGGATTCATCGTCAATAGCCAGATTCATCATATCCAATTGACTGGGTAAAGAACCAGTCAGATGAATTTTCTAAGCCAGAGTCTAGTAGCGACGATGGGTGGAGGCCATAAAGGCTATGGGTGACCATTGTTTCCTTGGGGCCCCAAGCGGCAAAATTGACCCCAGGAGTTGCAACTACAGAGTGGCTATCATAGTGACAAGGGGTCAGTAGTATGCCCTTTGGCATATCCGAGGAATTAGTAGGATGCCCATAGGGTAGCGGCATTGCATCTATTCCAACATCCTACCCGTTTAGTCTAGTAGGGATGTTGTGCAAGAATGATCATGCTCACTTGTTTAATGGATTGTGTGTTGACAGATTCTAGTTGAAACACCACAAAATTCCGAGCTTAGTACTTCTCCAACAAGAATCGAGCTACACCATGACATTCCCTAGCATGACTGAAGCTTGGGAGCCCATAGACACCTTCAAGCGAAGTTGAACTCAACAAGAAGCAGTTCCTTGGGACCCGCAAATGACCACGGTGACGTCTGCTATTAGAACATGGCAACTTCGGGGCTTCAAATACTTAGTCTTCACTAAGTATGCATTCCCGGCGTATACACCCAGTGTATACGCCTAACAGTTATAGTGTATATGCTCAACTCATACGCCCAACACTCACAGCGTATACACTCAGCATATACGCCAAGCGTATACGCTCAGTGTATACGCCCAGCGTAGATGCCCAGTGTATATGCCTAGCGTACATGCCTCACATGTACACCCAGCATGTACGACTAAGGTATACGCCTGACATGAAACCCTCGAAGATGGCATGGAAATAGCATTTCAGAGCAATATTTGGTACAAGGCATCAACTCACATGAATAGAGCAATCATCATATGTTGACATCATGCATCCTAGAGTCTATACGCTGAGCATGTACATCCTGTATGCCTAGTGTATACGCCTAGTAGACACAGCGTATACGCCCAGCAGACACAGCGTATATGCCCAACATACATAGAGTATACGCCCAGCATGTACGAAGTGTCAAATCAAGGTCAACCGAGCTGAACATCTACATGCAGCATCTTCATGGCATTTGAATGCAAATCTGAAGGCCGAAAGACTTCTTTTTCTTTAATCAAGTCTATACGCCCAGCGTATATGCCAAGGTCATACGTACAACAGTATACGTTGGCATACAGAAGTATACGCTGGCGTACAATGGTTTACGCTGGTGTACAGCATGCTGAACACTTATAAATTTTATTCTTTTGCATCTGTTCAACACACCACATGTCACCCAACCCGAGTCTAACGACTAAACCTATATAAAAACCCCAATTTTCCCTTAGATGGTGGTGGGGGAAAATTTTGAGCAAACCAGAGAGAAAAATAGAGATGCTAAGAACCACAATAGAAACCCTGCATGCTAGACCTTCCTGAGCATACAGCCTCTACGCTATGCTTGTAGTTTGAACCAGCACACAGTAATCCCTGCATCCACCAGGGCTATTTGTCCGCCTTGTGTCAGAGCCACAACTGCGTTAGACCGGTGCATTGTAACTCTCATTTTTCAATAATATTGCTACATTTTCTTCCTAAAATCTGTTACAGTTCTTCATTAATTTTTGCATGTTTACTATTTACGCCCTTGTACGTTTATGCTTTGTTTACACCAGTTACGCTGTTTACGTTTTGTTTGCATCTGTTATGATGTTTATGTATAACCCAGCGTATAGCACCTTGATGTACGTTTGGGGAAATCCTTACCTAATCCTCATGTGAACCACTCAAGATACTCTACCTTCATTAATTCCAGCTTACCCTGAAGCAAAGGTAGGGTCTTCTATGCATGTCCAGAGATCTCCAGGTTTCTATTTCCTTATAGCCGGAGACCGACGATTTCGGATGGTACACTAGTTTTAAGTGCTAGTGGAATATTTTTTCTATTTTTAAGTCTTAGTGGACTGTGGTCCTGGTTTAAATTTTGGGTAGATTGAAGCATGCTAGTTTCATGTCATAGTGGACAACAAAAGAGCTAGTTCATGGTCCTAGCAGACCATGTTGTGGGTGTCAGTTTTGTGTCGTGACCCAGGGACAAGTCTATGCTGGTTGAACATCTCAGCAAATGGATGGTTACCTTGCTAGTTTCACATCATGCTAGACAATCAAAAACTTTGCCAATTTAGTGTCATGGTAGACGTGTGCAAGAAATGCCAGTTTTACATTGTAGTGGACTTGTACAACACTACTAGTTTTACGTTGTAATGGACATTTGTTATAGCCCTAGTTTTACATCATAGCAGATGTCTATTACCTTGCGTTTGAGCCAAGCTATCATCTAAATGTGGTACCGCTTTAGGTACATATGATTCACCAAATTTGGGATTTTGTTACTGTCGATGTTCGCTAGCCTGAATGCCCCATTGCTGTATGCGTTAACGACTTGGAAAGGGCCTTCCTAGTTTGCATAGAATTTTCTCACTAGTTCACGAACGGCTTTGAGAACTAAGTCTCCTTTCTTGATCGGTTGCTGATGCAAGTTGTGATGATGCTTCTGTTTCTTCCTCTCTTGATATCTTTTGATGTTGTCGAGCATTTGAATACGTTTCTCCTCTACTGAGTCTAGATCCATGATCCTAGACTCATTATGTTGAGTCTCATTTATAACTGTGGAGAGGACCATCCGCAGTGAGGGAACCTATAGTTCCAGGGGCAACACTGCTTTAGATCTATAGACTAGGCTATAGGGTGTCCTACCGGTAGCTATTTTGCATGTTGTACGATAGGCCCATAGCACGTAGAGGATTTTTTCATGCCATCGTTTCTTGTTGCTATTGAGCATCATTTTCAGTAAATTTATGAACACCTTGTTTGTTGCCTCTTCTTAACCATTTTCTTGTGGGTAATAGGGTGAGAAAAAAGATTTCTTGATACCAAGGTTACTGTAGAAAAATTTGGTTTCGGTACTACTAAATTGTGGCCCATTGTTGGTCACAATAGTCATGGGAAGCCCAAATCTGGTTACTATGTTATCCAAGATAAAATGGCAAACCTATTGAGATGTAATATTTTGTAGGGGAATACACTTCATGAAGTACTCTGTGGCAGTGATAATGAAGCTATGTCCTGCAGAAGACTTAGGTGTGATAGGGCCTATGATGTCTAGTCCCCATCGTTGGAATGGCCAAGTGATCTGTGTAGTATGTGTTGGCAACCCTTTGGGACGCGACCGCCAATGAGTGTCTTCGAACAGGATTTAGGTGCCTGCTGGTCTCTGGCAACACCAAGGCCCAGATACCTCCAAATAACTCAGTAGTTAATGTTAGTATGTGTGTGTGCTGTTGCGGCGTGCGGTTGTGAGAAATGTAACGATTGCTTTGTGTAAACTACAAATGACTTACTTTAAAGAGATTCAGCCAACTTTGCCAAGTACTGTGAGTTCTTGAAAATTTCCTATTTTGTTCAACT
>MNCI01007440.1:202091-266290 GCA_015680685.1 Gnetum montanum
GTCATGAACTGAAAATAGTATCTAATTTCTTAAGCCTTACAAATAATTCTTGATGTACTAAAAGTATAAGGCTTATGAACCTAGAGGCTTAATTTTCAGCCCTCCTTCTAGCGCCACAAGAACTGTTGAAACTTTCAGCCCTCCTAGCGCCAAAAGAACTGTTGGCAACCATTTGGGACGCGACCACCAACGAGTGTCCTCGAACAGGATTTAGGTGCCTGCAGGTCTCTTGCAACACCAAGGCCCAGATACCTCCAAATAACTCAGTAGTTAATGTGAGTATGTGTGTGTGCTGTTGCGGCGTGCGGTTGTGAGAAATGTAACAATTGCGTTGTGTAAACTACAAATGACTTACTTTAAAGAGATTTAGCCAACTTTGCCAAGTACTGTGAGTTGATGAATGTTTCCTATTTTGTTCAAACTACCTAGTCTATACGGTCCTTATAATACCTGGTTGTAACAAGTAAAATTTTGCAAAAACATTTGAGCACAACTCCGCAAATCTACTCCTAATTTTCCCCACAGAAAGAAGTAGTTCCACAAGAAAACTAGAAATAGAGCAAGATTCAATGGAAATAGACAGAAAAGAAAAGAAAGCAGATTTGTGTGGACCTCAAATATTTAAATAAGGTAAAATGACACGAGTAAACACTTCGCAATAAAGCTATTCCAAATTCAATATCTACGAATTGTTCAAACCTCCAAGGCTCAACCAAGCAATATCTTCAAGACAATCCTACTGTGCTACCAGAAATCGCTACGTAAACTACCACGTACGAGACTCCACTTTGACTAGACAATAGATGCCAACGATTGCATTCAAATAGAACCTTTAAAAGAATTGACAATTTCTGATTGAAATAACATAGAAAATCACTTTAAAGATAAAGAAGCTATTCTGGTCCCATCAAAATACCAAAGATTTTCTGAACCCTCTCAGCTACTAAATTTTTCCACGGCGTGACTACAAACAAAGGCTCTCTTCCAACAACCCAATAGCAGTTCCCAAATGTTGCACAATAATGAAATTTACTACTAAAATGCTCTGAAGGCTTTTAAACACAAGAGCTTCTATGGCAGAATTTTAATACAAATTTCTATCGGGCAACAAGAAGAATAAGAGCAATCTAAAAATCCCAAAATTACTTGCCAAGGATGATACTATCTAAACCACTAGCTAAGCAATTTAAACAAAACAAAAAATGAAATGCATAACTCACAGGACCATGACAAAGAGGCTGAAATCTTTATTCTAGCAAGCCATCTTGCAAACGATCTTCTTTACAAATCTTCTTTGCTCCCACGTGTGATGTGAGACTTCCTTCTTGTGTGATGTTATGATATGTGAAGTGATGATGATGCTTCCCCTTCTTCTTCCTTTTATAGGGTTCAAAGGTAGGTAGGGAAGTTACAAATTTAAAAAATATCTCACCTAACTTCTCTCCCAAGTCACTTAGCCAACCAATTAGAAAATTACTTACCCAACAAGTTAGGTGGTTACTTGCCCAACAAGTTAGGTAAGTTACAACAATTTTGGGTGGTTTTTAGCCACAAAAAGAGATGAGGAAGTTGACAAGTGGCCTTGGTCATTAAAGTACAATCTAAACAAAATACATAGGGATACAAGCTATAGTACTCCATACATATTTATCCCTTTGATTTTACTTCTTCCAAATGAGATGTCAAGTCTTCTGAATGATGTATAAGGAAGTTGCAATTTTCAAATATCCAAAAATATCTTCAATAACATCTCTCCTAAATTTCCTCTCAATTAACCTGACTAACCAATTAGAAGATTACTTTCCCAACAAGCCAGGAGAAAGTTACATAGTTATGAAGAGAAAATCTGCAACTGACAAATGTTTACATCATACATGATACAAGAATTTGGCTTTTGCATATAATTTAAATACCTAGGTAAGTATCCAACATTTCAATAATTATTTTTGCGTCTATGTTTCATTTGTTAGAAATATAATTATTTGTAAAATTAACTTCATGAAACAGTAAATACGCTATCTTTGGGGGAGGGTAAATATTTTTCAAGTGTTAATGTTTTCCAACGCGGTTAACTACGTTACTTTGCTTCCTCTGTGCGCGCTCCTTCCTTCCGCGATTTGCGTTGCTTCCTCCTCCGGACTGCTCCGTCCGTTATTTCCCTGCCACCGCTCTACATCGGATTGGCCCAAGGTCACGATCTCCGCTGTCGGTTTGTGGCTGACGTCGCCGAAACCCTACCGCTGCTTTGCTGCCGCCATCCCCGCGTCTCCCACGTCTGCCATGGTTGTGTCATCTATTGAACCCCAAAACATGATTGCAGTTTGAACAACTTTTTCGCAGAGCTCGGCATAAGTTACTCATATCAACGGTGCAATAACTTGAATTTGAGAACCCCCTGCAATGGTGTCTTGCCCTTATTCGTGGGCAGTGTCCAAGTTCGGCACATCCATATTTTATTTTGTAGTTTTTTGCTGGTAACCGTCCTGGATTGTAGGCATAGGCGTGGGCGTAGCAACCGACTGCGTTCTGACCCTGTTTCATTCATCCGCTGTACTCTTTGGCCAGGAGATTAAGTTCATTGCAGAAACAGAATAAAGAAACCCTTCGCGGCAAGTGTTTGACAAAATTTTAAGTGGAATATGAACGGATTTTTGGCATTTTCTTGGCAACATTTTAGCAGCCAGCATCACTGCGTTTTTATTGCCATTGATACTACGTTTTTTCTCTTGGTGTTTAATCCTGTTTCTGACAGTATTCAGTAATTATTTCTTCTCAACACAGAGTTCATTTCCTCTGTTCTTTGGCTTTCATAATTCAGAAAAATTTCATCATTCTTGAAAACTCTTGGTTCACCAAAAGAACCACATCATTTTTGAATATTATTTATCCTTGATATATTTGTGGTCAGGCCCTGTATATTCCCTGTCTGCCACCGTTACTGAGCCAATCTAAGTTTGTAATGTGTTGAAATATCACATTCTTTGCCCAATGTAAGGTAAAAATCAAATATGTGTTTATCATCATAAAACTCATCCTAATATTAAACACCTATTTCATTTTTATTCTTCTTAAGAAAACTGAAACTCCTGCTCCATGTAGTGGCTGAAAATGTGCCAACAGTATGCAATTTAGTTGGTAACACGTGTATTAAATTTGCGTAACACTAGCATCTGTCACATGTCTTAACCTTGGTAAGGCAGTCTTGTTCCATGTATGGCTAGTAATACCATAAGCATCTAATTTTAGCAGCCATGGCTTGTGGACCTATGTGTTCCCCACATAGGCCCTCATGGACTTCAATAACTATACTTTGTGCTTGGTCACGATTAACACAGGTTAACAATACTCCATCAAAAGAGCATCTACATAGAGTACTATCTCCAATGATGACGTATTTCTTGGCACACTTGCGGATTGTGTTAACTCATGTGGTGGTTCACCATGCAGAAGGTAGGTTTTAATGTTATCATACCATTCTAGTGTCCCCCCCCCATACCTAGAGTAGATATTTGCACCACTTGAATGATACAGTCTATACATTCTGTCTTTAAGGAAAGTAAGGTGGCAAACAAATGTGGTGGCACGTTTAATGCTACTCTGGCTAGAGCATCAGCTACAGTGTTTTCATTACACAACACATGTCAGATGTCAGTCGTCGTGAATTGTCTTAGAAGATCTTTAGCCATATCGCAATAGGGTTGCAGATGCACAGCTTTACAGGCATAGACCCCTATGATTTGATTGATGATGAGCATCGAATCACCTTGGATTTCTAGGTGTTGAACGTTGAGTTTCCTGGCTGTGAATAGTTCCCTGAGAAGCCACTCATACTATACCATATTGTTCGTACAAGGAAATGCCAGGCTATAAGCCAATGGATGAATATCTTCAGCGGAGAGCGTAATGACAGTGGCAGCACTACCACCTCTGGTAGTCGAAGCTCCATCGAAGTATAACGTCACTTCAGGGCCTATCAATACAAGGCTTAAACTATGTATCTGTTCATCAGGATACTCAGGCTCTATCAAGGCTTGATCATTAACAGGTGATGTTACAAGTTGGTTGGCTATGGCCTGGCCTTTTGTGGACGATTGGCCGATGTAGTGCAAGTCAAATTCCACTATGATGGCTTTCCAACGAGCTATCCTACTGCTCTAGTACAAATTGTTTGTGATGGCCTGCAGAATGTTGTTCTTGAAAATTATGTTGACTTGGCTATGGAAGAGATAGTGTCTATATTTTCTTAGTGTAAAAATCAATGCCGAATAGTTACACTCTACCTCATTATACCTTGTTTCGTACGCAAATAGAGCGTGACCTAGATAATAGAAAGGGACTTCTAACCTATCATCCTTTCTTTGGCACAAAAATGTAGCTATAGACACGTCTGAGCTTGCTAGGTAAATGTAGAAAGGCTGATCCTTTTGTGGTGGGAAAACTGTTGGCAAATGTAATAGCTCTTTCTTCAGGTCATCAAACGCATGCTACCAGTCTTTGGTCCATTTTAAGTTAATCTCCTTCTTGAGAAAATGTTTCATAGGATTTAATTTTTCTGTTAACTTTGAGATGAAACGCCTAATAAACTATAACCTACCCTACAACCCATGTAGTTCTTTAAGGTTTGTAGGTGGTGCTAGGTTAACGATGGTCTTAACCTTGTCGGGGTCGACTCGTATGTCAGCCTTCGATAACACAAACCCCAACATGCATCCTATTTTGACTTTGAAGATGCATTTTCTTAGGTTGAGCCGTAGGTCATTCCTAAGACATCATTTAAGGATTAACTCTAGGTCTTCTGGGTGATCTTCCAACTTCTTAGATTTGATAGCTATGTCGTCTACATAGTTTTTCAAGCTCTCTAAGAGGTAATCACTGAAGATATATGTCATGGCACGTTGATAAGTTTCTCCAGTGTTTTTTAACCCGAAAGGCATCATGGTGTAAAAAAAAGCTCCCCAGGGGGTCATGAAGGTTGTAGTCAGTTGATGTTCTGGGTTGATGCAAATTTAATTATAGCCTGAAAACCCATCCATAAAGGATAGTAATGTGTGACCAGCTGTTCTATCGATAAGTTGGTCGATACTCTGTAAAGAGAAGTTGTCTTTAATCGTTACCTTGTTTAGATCATAGAATTATATACAGATACATATTCCTCCTATTTTCTTGGAGACAACTATGATGTTTGACACGCATTTTGAGTAATCAACCATGTGAATGAAACTAGCTTGATAAAGCTTGGTGATTTCATTACGCACTGCCAGCACGATTTTAGGCTAATCTTCTGTGCTTTCTATTTAACTGCTTTGATATGTGGGTCTAAAACTTTGTTGTGATGTATTAGTCTTGGGTCTAAACTTGACATGTCTTCATATGACCATGCAAATACCACAACATTATTTTGGAGCACTCAAAGTATGTCGCTCTACGTTTGTTAGACAAGGAGAGAACTAACCTTCAAAGTTTTACTTTCCCCTTTGTGCATAACCATAGAGACCTCAGTGAGGAAATCCTCGATCACATCACCAGCTTCCAGGTCTAGCATTTGAGTCAAGTGTTCTAGCTAGTTTGGGGATATTTTCAATGTTGCTATGGTTGTGTCATAAAGGGAAGCATCAGTTCCTATCAGTACGTGGTCGAGTTGTCTAAGAGTTTCCCCGTATGGGCCTGTTAGGGCTAGGGGTGCGAGTAAAGCTGTGTCCATTTTGCGAATCTACCTTCAAAACTACCAAGAACGGAAGTTATTATATTATTTTTTGCTGATTTGTTGAAATGATAGGAAGTTTTCTAGAGATGGTGTTAAAAGGTTTCCAATTTAAGGTCTTAGCGGACCATTACAATATGCATAGTTTGTAAGAAAATAGCAAGCCTGGTTTCCTAGATGTCAACGTGAGACTTTTGCGAACTATGATGAAGGGTGCAACGTGGCATGTCTAGCATGTCAAAAAAGCTAAATTAGAATTTTGTGTAGGCCATAGTTGATGTGACTAGATTTCAAGACAATAAGATACATGTTAGTTTAAGGTCTTTTCAGAATGTAACCGATACGATATCTACGAGATTAATGTTGCGATCTTCATGCTTCATGTCGGATTGACATACCTATGTTTTAGGAAATTTTTGCATTGATTAGACATGAAAATAGTTAGTTTCAACCATTACATTCATAAGTCGATGGTTCGTCCTCAAAGAAAACTGTAAAGATCATGAATTTGAATTAGGCTATAGCAGAAGAAGAGCGGAAGGAAGGCGTAAGTAGACAATTTTGCAAAGATTTTTTAGGTGTAACCATGGTGCCGAAGAGCAAGGGTAAACATGCCAAATTGGTGAAGATCGATGAAGTGCAGGAGAGTTTGGAGTGGATTTTTAAGGGTTGGGTCAAAACTTGGGAAGCCACTCCACTCATCCAGTAAGTCGCTTTTTACCTTTCCTGCATGACTATTATTTTCATTGTTATGGTGTCACAATTATACCTATTTCAAAGATGTATATTATGTCAGGTTTAATACTTGGTTTCGTGGGTTAAGCTATTGTAGTTTGTAATATTACCCCTATCACCATTGTCAGAGACAGACCTTCCACCATCGCAAGGGTTTGGGTGATCTTAGACAATACTGTGCAAACACAATGCCTAACTGGAGGGGTTCAAGTATTGTACCCTTATGTAGTGTAAATAAGATTCCACTATCTCACCTGTAATAGTTGCATGTTACGCTGGGACAATATGCGGTGTTACTTTTATCACTGTTGTCAAGGAAAAATGTTGCACTGTCGCAAGCGTTTGGGCAGTTTCGGTAATGCATTTCCAATGTAACCTATGATTTTATATGAGTCAAGGTAACAGAAACTCTAGCATTGCGCAATGGATTTTTATGAGCCTTTTTTCTTCTTATGTCGCTAGTGCATCTAAATTTCTTTTCCTAATGGTGGTGTGTTTTAATGTAAAGGATTAAGCTAAATCCTGTCTTGATCATCTTGGACATTGTGGGCATTCTGTGCTATTTACATGTCCCCGTGCCCAATGTTCCTCCTCCTCATGCTCGTGTAGGCGAGGAGATAGTTTGGTTCCAAAGAGGTGCACGAGAGTTTTTGCAGTTTTTGTTGCATAATTTCAGTGTAATTATCTAGTTGCATTTACCAGCCAAGACAACCACTGCCATTCTAGAGACGCTACTGGTTGGATCAATGCAGAGCATCTTGACATTTCTGGTGGATGGCTCAATCGAAAATGTGTGGGTGCAAGACCATGAATAGAGAACCAAGGGTTTGAGAAATTTATCATGGATTTGGGATATGCCTAGATTTAATTGTTATCATTCTTACAATACTCTATTCATGGCTCGTCATCTTACAACCTACTACCAGAATCCACTTGGCATTGTGTATTATGCAAGCAGGTAAGTGCTTCCACGGTGTTATGACATGCTAACCATTGTTTGAATTTATGTCAAGTGTAAACAATTGTCTACATTCTATTGTGTAGGTTCTTTATCAATGAGTATGGTCACCAAGGTGACATAGATATGTTATCTACGACTGAAGCAGCCATAAAGGAGTTCACTTCTATTAGCAATGTGCGTGATGGTGTTCTAGGTTGGCTAGAATTTGAAATCCCACACTATCCTATCTACTACGTCAAATTCTTCATCAAGTGTGAACACTTCAGATGGCTAGATGAGTGGACTTTAGATTGTCCTATCACTGTTGCAGATGTGCAAGAGAAAATCCCACCATTTCCCTCGCCGTTTGGATGTGGTTAATTATGCTATGGTGGTCCATTATAGCATCTTATGAAATGGAAATAATGTATGAAATTGCATTATTTTGTTGTATTATCTAAACCATTACTTTATGTTCACAGTTAGGGAATCATGGGAGATCACAGTGATAGCCTCCAAGAATGAAACAAGCAGTCTTTTCTTTCGTTATGGTGACATAAAAGAAGCGCAGCATTGGCTCTGCCATGGAGTGGCCCTAGCTGCCCTAACCAATATTCTTCGAGAAGCTATACTGATGGAGCTATCTTTGGCTATAACCCCTGATGTCACTATAGCTAAAATGTTAACCCTAGTTAACTCCTTTAGTGAAGAAGCCAAGCATCTTTACATGCGTGTGCGTAACGTGCATGTGAGTCTTGATATTGATGCTCGCCTATTCATCGACCTTTTTGGCATTCTCTCTAATGACCCTCTAGTAGAAGAAAGGTGTCAAAGAGGAGTTCTAAATACCAAAAGGAGATAGAGGAGTGGCTAGGGGTTAAAAAGGAACCAAAAGATATCCTTGTTGATAAAATCCAGCTAGAGGTGGCTCATACCATTTATCCCCTCTTTCGAGCCCGCACCTTCCCCAAGTTTCTTTCCCAGGGAAGAATCCTTACCATAGAGTAGGTTTGGATCATGTGGGAGGTTATGGATGAGGGAACATGGTATAATTGGGCTAGTTACCTCACTGAAGGCCTATAGGCTGAAATGATCAAGCTTTGCAAGAACCTTGAGTCTTCTTTCAACGTTCACTTCACCTTTTTTATAGCTTGCTTTCAGTGTTTCACTAAATTCTTGGTGGTTTGTAGGGATGGAGTCTAGGTGCAGCAAGATCATAACCAGATTTCCAAACCATGGATTTCATAGGATTTTCGCACTACCCAGTCGCAAGATCCCCTTGAAGGTATCAGGGATTCGCTTTATCTTACGACTAAGACTCTGGTGGTAGCTCGTGCGTGGGGCCAAGACAACGTGGGTGGGGCACTCCCTTCCTACACCAGTAGTGTGTTGAGAGGGAAATGCCTAGTAGAAGAAATAGAAAGTTCATCAGCCCAGGTGAAAAAGCATCGTCCGGATGTGGAATCTTCTACCTCGACTGATGTAGAGGGAAAGAGGCTGCGAATCAAATTTCATAGGAACGATCCCCCAGGTGGTAAGTAGAGAGAGGCATAATTATTTTATATGTGTACTATGCTATGTATAGACATTGTTGCATCATGGAACACTTGTAAAAAGTAAATAAGGTTTTGTTTTAGTTGACTGTGTTTTTTTTTTTTGCAGAAAAAGGGAAAGATGTAGAGGAGTTGACACCTGAAATAGGGGCCATAGTTTTACAACATGACAAAGGGGCCCTAGTTTTGGAAAAGGAGGCCCCTGTTAGTAATGTAGGTGGCACACAGGTTCCTATGCCCAAAAAAGAGATGGAAGTAGAGGATGCTGAGGTCCATTTGGATAAGCCGGGAAAAGAGAAGCGGTCAGTCATTGATGAGTTTGACCTTTCCTCAGAGGGAAAACCTCACGCTACTACCCTTGATGGTTTTCTATCATAATTGTCTCAATTTCCCTTTACATCTACCATACTATGTCTAAGTCATTTCATTCTCTTAGCAGGCACTTCTGATAATAGTAGTGTGCCTTCGTCAGTGGCACCAACTCAGCATTGGGGTGAGACTCCTGATAAATTCACCTTTATGGAGGGCATCATGAACAATATGATTAGCCACCTAGAGTGAATTGATCTTCGGATTGGTATGTGATTGCTATAACATAGGGATTTTTGGCATTGTGACACTGCATTATTTTGTTGCGCTTAACTGTTACTTTTTATGTTATAGGATCTCACCTCAGACGGGATCCCAAAGAGCCCATTGGCTTAGACACCACCCCTGAACCCTCACCAGAGTTAATCGAGGTGCCACACAACCTTTACGATGAAATGTGTAAATGTGCATTATGCTTGGCCCACTCTTTATGGGAGTGTCAGGACATCAACAGAGATCTTTGTAAGAAGTTGCAGAAGGTAGAAAAGGAGAAGATGTTCATAACCCGTAGGGTTAAGGATCTGGAGTCTCGAAACAAATTTCTACAAGCTCAAGAGGCCAATGATGAGAATTGGTGCACAGCTATGATTGATTACACCCGTTATTGGACAGTTGTCAAAAACAATGTCCAAGGAAGTCATGGGCTTATTGAGCAACAGATGCAAATGGATATCCTAGCCTAGAAGAATCAAGACCTGAAGGATTTTAGCGCGAGGATCCAAGAATGGGGGTAGGCACAAAAAGACCACAAGCACATGTATAAGTGAGAAAGTGCCACCTACCACCAACACTACAGGGATTCTTCTATTGAAGCGCGGTCCCTCCGGATATTCCTCAATGTCATCGGTGCCTTTGGAGCGTAGGAAATGTTTTAAGAGCAAGTGAAAGTGAGTGCCTCCCTAGAGAGAGAAATAGCCCTCCCTGATGGGAAAACCACTATCCCTTCCTTCTTCCCTAAACCACCCCAATGAAGTCCTATGAAAAAGGGGAAGGTTAAGGCTGGAACTGATCTAGGAGAAGGGGTTTGATCTCAGCTTATCCAGGATGAGATCATGGAACACCTGTGGGTTGGATTGGAACAAATTCCTTTCACCACTAGCACAGGACCATCACAAGTAAGTTCTAGTACTATTTTATTCTTGTAATGCATAGTTTCGGTGACAACGCTAACATGCATTTCATGTCAAATCATAGGATTGACATGAAGAGGATTCTCATAAGGAGGAGCATAATGGAGATGATAGTCCTCACGAAGAGGGTCTCCATGATGGGGGGCCTCATAAAGGTGATCAAACTTGCAGCGAGAATTCTCGTGAGGAAGGGCTTCGCAAATAGGACCGCCCCCATGAGGAGACACCACATGAAGAATGTCCCTATGAGGATGATCTTCATGAGGTAGAGGTGAGGTTGAATGACATAGGTGGAAGTGGTAACAAAGGAAACGTGTGATGTGGCTATATCATCCATCATTTTTTTGTAATGAAATGGAGTACAAGACTATGTTCTTTGATCTATGTGATATAAGGATTTTTGTTTTTATGAAGTGAAACATATTCTTAGAAGGGTTACACGTTTTAGACCACTACTGACCATTAATAGTTTAAGGCCATTTTGGGCTAGGCTATTGTAAGCATAAAAGGGTAAATAAAATTGCTAGTTTTAAGCCATGGTAGGATGTTAATAGTTTAAGGCCATTTTGGGCCATTGTTAGTTTTAGGTCATTTCAAGTCATGCCATCGTAAGCATAAAGGGGTAAATTACATTTGCCAGTTTTAGGCCGTAGCGGGCCGCAACTAGTTTAAGGCCATTTTAGGTCATCCTATCATAAGCATAAAGAGGTGAATTAGACTTGCCAGTTTTAGGTCGTAGCAGGCCGCAACTAGTTTAAGGCCATTTCAGGCCGTTGCTAGTTTTAGGCCATTTCGAGCCATGGCATCATAAGCGTAACGCGTAATAAGGACAATGCAAAAAGAGAGAGCGTAAATTTCATAATGTAGACTATTGTAGCATGTCATGCCAATGTCTTTATTTACTAGCTCTGTAGCTGTTTCTTAATTTTTTTTAGTTTTGGCAACGCGTATGGACAAGGAGGTTTATTACCCCGTTCCTCTACACCACCATCTTCCTCCTAAAAGGGTAGTTCAGCCTAGATAAAGCTATCATCAGCCACTATTTTGGCCTGTTCTAATATTGGGACAAGAGACTGATCTTCAGGGATTTCAATTTCTGAACCTTGTTCCATTTATATGTTCTTAACAGCCTGAGAAATCATCTTGTCACCATGGATGATCACTTCCCCTCCTCCATAGGGAAAATGGATCTCCTGATGGATGGGTGATGAGACTGCCCTTAGTTGGGCCAACGAGGACCTCCCCAAGATTAAGTTGAAACCAAGCATCTCCTTGATGATGATAAACACTGCTTGTGTAGGGAATTAGTCTCTCGCTATGAATTTGATGTGTACTATTATTTTGACTTGCACTTGTGCCCCATTGAATTACTTCAAACATGATGTTTTCGTGGGACTAATCTGGTCGATCAAACCCAGTTTATCCACTATGGGGTATGGAATGACATTGACAGCTACCCCATCATCTACGTGTACTCTTCGGATTTGGTATTGGCCAACCCAGATAGTGATGAATATAGGTACTATTGTCACTTGAGCCTTCTCTAGGTCATCCTTAATGGATTCATCATGAAAAGTCAATAGGGAAGGCCAGGGTTGTTCAGCGGTGAGGGGAAGCATGATCAAGTGGATTTCTTCTTCATCTGCTGGCAATCTTTCATCCATGGATATGGACGTTAACATACAAACCATGGCTTCACAATGCTTTGTGACATCATCAACAAGTCATAGAGCATCAATGTTGTATTTTTCTATTTAAGAGCCTGCTTAACTTGCGTAAAAGCGTCGAGGAGATCGTGCCGATGATTATGTTGCTTGTTACCCTTCTCTTCTTCCATTTGTCCTAGGAGATGGATCTCCTAGGGAGGAACAATTTTTGGTTGAGGGTTTCATTTTCTTGGATAGGGAGAAGGTGGTCATGTTTGCGTAGCATCATCTTTTTTAGAAGGTGGGGCCAAGGGCGCTGAATCAAGGAGTGTAGGCTTAGGAAACCCCAGCATAAGATGGTCCTTGGCTATGTTATCTATCATATGCCCTTCTCCTTTCCTAATAGATTGTGATTGGGGCATAGACTTAGAGATTTTCCCCTGCATAGTAGGAGCAACTAATGGCTTTGGCACCCTGATGACAAAGGATTCTTTCGATGTGGATGCAGATTGGGCCGCGGATTCATCGATGGTAGGCTGCGGGACAAAGGTAGGAGACGGGACTTGGAGGACAAAAGGTTGTCACTAAGCCACACCCGTTGATGTTGATAGGCTTGTCATCTAAGATAGGCAAGGAGGTACACACAACATAGAGGGTTGCTTTGGTTATTCCTGACCATCGCCTTCCGTACCCACCACATAGGGTTGCTTTGGTTATTCCTGACCATCGCCTTCCGTACCCACCACATTGATGGTGTACCTTGCATTATTTGCATTTAACAGGTCTTGGTACACATGCATGGACTATTTTTCCAGATGGACCAGACTATCACTATCTAAGATTAGTTTACCTTGATCGATCATTCCTTGAATTTCATCTTTCAATGCCCAGTAGTAATCCATGTCATGACCATACAGTTGGTGGTAGTCACAAAAATAATCAAGCTTGAAGTACTTGGGGACTGGCAGTTCATTAGGCCAAGCCAAGGAGGGGTTCTTGAGTAGCTCACAATGGTGACTGTGGTGTTTTAGAGTCTTCTTAAACACCGGCTTATGTTGGATGTGGCCAGTTCCTAGTAGTTTCTTCAGCAGTTCTGAAGGCTTTACAGGTAGAGCTGTGTATTTTTAGTGATCTTCACGCTCAAAATTTGGCTTTGGCTATGAAAATTCCTCAAGGGTGGGTGGAGTTTCCTGGTCGGTGCTGTCTAAGCTAGTTGTGGACTCAGTAGATGCCACAGGTACTTTCTTGTTGTTATTTTTCTTCTTGGCCCCTTCGGTTACCGCTGATACAGTCATTATCGTAGCTTTGCCTTTGTCGTTACCCTTACTGTGGGTGTTTTTATAGACCACATATGCTAGGTCTTTGCTAGCCTCTACCACATCTTCAATGCTCTTAGTCTAAGCGAAGGCTTGGCTGAGGGAGCGGGAAGTGAGGTAATACAATTTGGACTTAATGATGTCATTGAATGCCCCATTGAAGATAGCTAATAGATGAGCCTCTGCAATGGGTTCACGGATTTCGTTCAAGATTGCGCTCCACCACTATATAAAATTTTGGACTAGCTCGAGTGGGTCTTGGTTGACTCCCATAAGCTGATCCAGCGTGACCTCTGGTTTCAATTTGTATTTGAAATAAGTCATGAACTGAGTTAGCACGTCTTCTAAGGTTGAGATGGAAGAGCGTGGAAGTGCACGATACCAGTCTAAAGCTTTACCCGTTAGAGACATAGGAAAGACATGGATGATGGTATGTGGCCATTTTCACAATAACAACGACTTTGACCTAAAGGTGACTAGATGGGCGTTGGGATCACCTTCCCCATTGTATTTTGTAAAATGGGTCAATGGAATCCTAGGAGGCAACGACAAAATAGGAACTGCTGGGCTAATAGGATCATCATGGTAAAAATCCATGATCTGTATTGTGTCGGAACTAATAGCCTTTAGGCATTTAACTTCCTTAGTAAGGATCTAAATAAGCTAGAAAGCTTGATCTAGACTTGTAGAAGAAGAGGTTGTTTGTGGAATTGCAGGATGAGCCATGCTGGGTGGCAGGATAGGGGTAGCAGCATGACCTATGAACAATGTAGTTGGAATTGTCCCTATAGGTGGTACTACTTGCATCATCCAACACTTGATAGGTGGTACAGGCAAGGCTACCATGGTAGATTGTGCCACAGGGTATGCTTCTTGCATAGTCAGGGGCACAAGCAATGACCTTGTAGTTGGATTCACTACTTGCTAGACTTGAGGCTTATGATAAGTGAGATGAGACATCTATGTAGGCTATACTACAAGGTATGATGTGTTTGGAGCCCACCATGCTATAGTGGTGGGTCTTGTTGTGTGAGCTGGGATGAATGTAGGCACTACGTGTACATTTGGTGATGCAGGAATACGCATGCAATGGGATGGATTAGCTAATTGTGACTATGGAGGAATGATAGTCTATAAAGGAATACCACTTAGGAGGGTAGCAGGAGAGAAGAAATGTCGTTGGGTGTTATGTCCCACACAGTCGACGGTAGTCAATGATAATAGCATAGTGATCATAAACAATTGCTTTACATGGGACGTCATGGAGGGAGGGGCCACAACAAAGCTAGCATGACTACCTACCTCAAACTGGGCATCTAGATCCTCCTGTCCATCGTGTAATGCTTCATCATGAAACAACTCCTCTCATTGTTCTGTTGATGCCCTGGCCATCAACAGTTGGTCCAACATCCACTGTTGTTGGTTTGTTAAATGTATGGAAGTGTTAGGCGAAGGGACGAATTCCTTCCTGTTATAGTAGATGAACTTGTATTCATGCTTCTCTTCAAGTTCTTGTGGATACTTGGGAAAGTATGCTGCAAGTTTAGCATAGAGGAAATTATAATGTTCCTTGTGCTGAGTGTGTCCTTTAGGCTCTTTATTTTGAAGCCTGAGGGATCAGCATGGTCTCACTGGGCTGGTTGGTGGCTCGACCATAGGAGGCGTAGCTTGTAGCATCCAAGGATTCTTGAGGTTAGCAGTGTCAACAATGGTGGTTGATGCAGCCATTCTCTATGCAGCTCAAGAGTAATGACGATAAGGATAAAGATCGCAAGGGCAAAGGCAAGCTAATGCAAAGATAAATGGGCTTTCAACTCTGCAGGATTTCAGAGGAATCATCGAAGCCAATGATCTGCACCACACAATCTCGTAAAAAACCCTTGAGGTATTATGTTTTATGTCAATTAAAAATGGGTACAAACAGCTTACAAGACTACCTGTGAAATGCGGATCGGAGGTTCAGGCCCTCATTTTAGCACCAGAAAACTGTAACGATGGAAAACGTTAGGTGCTGGAAACAGCGAGCGAATTCTCATGTACACAGTTCCAACCCTGGATTTTTGTGATGGATGTGCTGGAGAAAATGAATCCGAGGTGCTTTGAACAATCTTGTCGATCAGATAGGGACTTACTCAATCAGTAAATTTTGTAATGATCGGATCACGTGATGACGATTTTGATGGGAAGATATGATATCAGTAATCTCGAAGGCAATGAGGATAATGTAAATGATGCAAAATAGTTGTAAAATCTATGTAAATAGGATGCAATGAATTGAATTTAGAGAATGTGCAATCCTGAGATCTGGGATTTTGCTTATGAACAAATATGCTCAATACAAAGATTGCAGGAAAACTTCAATTTGGACGAAGCACATGCCAAGATCAAGAAAACTATTCAGAGATGAAACAAGCAAAGGTCAATCTACCTTGTTCTAGCCAATCTAGGTGCAAGGGATTCAGACTTAAAGCAAAAGGTCCACCAACTCAAAGTTTTTGATCAAAAGCTCTTGTCGGTCATCATGATGTTCTTTTGATTGGCAGTTCTCTTTTCTTTTTCTTGCCAATCTCTTGCCAAAATCACCAACAATTTCCAATGGTCACTAGATCCTAGTTTTGCCCCCCTAAAACCTTTAACTATTGTTAACTGGGGTATTTATAAAGTTAGGATTAGGAGAAGAACATGGTTTAGATGATGCATGTCCTGGGTCCACAAAATGCTGTTGACCTGGAGTGTTGTACCTGAAACTTGTGGCGCTATGTTGTGTTACGCTCTGAAGCGTAGTATAGCATAACTACCCCTATCTTTAGTGTTGTAGGATTTTCAAAGCTTTGGTAGCAAACTATGCTATGATTACACTGCAATATGCTAGAGACCGTATTGTGGCGTAAGAACCGCCAATGCTTGAATTTTGCTATTTCTGTTGTTGCGACTAGGTGGAATGCCTTCTTGCATTATGTTGCGTTACGCTACATTACACTGTATTACGTAATGTGGCATAATATGCAAAAAATTAATATTTTTGAAACATAGCTAACTTGCAAAGTTGAAACATTGCCATTGCACACCCCTTGTCTTATTCTATCTTCTGGAGTCCATTACGCTACGCTACGTAGCGTAACGTAATGGGCTGTTAGCCGAAAAAGGAACTTGCTAAGTTGTGCCACTGTGGAAATCTTTTGCCTGAACTTTGAGACTTTGTTGAATCATCAAGGTTTCAAAATTCATGGTGTTTCAAGACCCAAGGGTGAAGTGGGACAGACAGTCTTGTAGGTCAGAGCATGGCTAAGTGAAAACCCTTTGCTAGAGAAACTTGACAAAGGACCTTCATGCATTCTGACCATGCTACACTATGTAGTGTAGCATAGCATAGCACCCAATTTAGTTTGCATTTTGACATACTTTGCAAATGTTCTATCATGCAAGGTCAGTCATGTCCTAGGGTAATAGCAAAACAGACATTTTTGATTGTTAAGGCATGGGAAATTTTTCTTCTTGTATCAAGGCAATCTAAATAGAAGTATTGCCACACTAGAACCCTGCTACACTATGCTATGTTGTGTAGCATAGCATAGTGTAGAACTCAAATGGAGGTGTTTTGTGATGAAATTTTCCACATTCTCCTACGTCATGTTGATTCATGCTACAAGGATGAGGGGGAGCAAGTATCCTGGAGGACTAAATGGTTGTCAACTGTGTCTTTGGTGCTTGATCAGTCTCCATGTGGCCTATTATGCTATGCAACGTAGCATATCGTAGTAGGTCATGAAGTTAGAAAATTTTTTGAACTATTTAGTCCATCCTAAACATATCTGAAAATTCCTAGCATGGTCCATAGGTAGACTATCAATTGGGTCATGTGTTAAGTTGGGCAAGCTAGATGATGTAGCAAGCCTATCAACCTAGGAGATAGAAAATTTTCTGAACTGTATGGTCTATCCCTAGTGCCTTTTTTATGTGAACTGGCCTCATGGGTGGGTGCTGCATTGACTGTGCTACATAGGGTGGTAGGAAAAATCAAAAGTGGCTTCATAGGCATTAGGAGTTCCAGGGTGACACGTTGTCTGCAAGGTCTAGCGTGACACTGAAACACCACAAAATTTTGAGCTTAGTACTTTTCCAAAAAGAATCAAGCTAAGTCACGATGCTCCCCAACATGACTAAAGCTTGCGGACCCCACAAACAGCTTCAAGTAGAGTCAAACTCAATGAAGAGCAGTTCCTTGGGACCTGTCGATGATCACGACAACATCTGCTATCAAACCTAGCAACTTCGGAGCTTAAAATACTTAGTTTACACTAAGTATGTATTCTGAGTGTATACGCCCAGTGTATATGCCCGATGTTCAAAACGTATATGTCCAGCACATATGCCCCAGATTTCATTTGTAGCATATACACCCAGCGTAGATGCCTCACATGTACGCTCAGCAGGTACGACTGATGCATACGCCCAGCGAGCAATCCACGAACATGGCATGAAGACAGCACTGCCAAACAAAGTTTGGTACGAGGCATCAACTCATGAATAGAGCAACCATCAGCATATACGCCCAGCATCTACAGCGTATACGCCCAGCATCTACAGTGTATACACCCAGCGTACATGCCCGCCTGATATAGCGTATACGCTTGCCCGGTACAGCGTATATGCCCAGCAAATGTAACATGTACACTTGTAACGCGCCACGTGTTGCCCAACCCTTGTCTAATGTCGAAACCTGTATAAAAACCCCAAATTTTCACTAGAGGGCGGTTGGAAATTTTGAGATGCTGGACCTTGTATGCTGGACAACCCTGTACGCTGAGCATACAGCCTCTACGCTGTGCCTATAGTGTGAACTAGCCCACAGTCATCCCTACATCCACCGGGGCTTTTCATCCACCTTGTGTCAATTTCAAAACTACGTTAGACCGATGCATTGTAACTCTCATTTTGAAATAGCATTGTTACATTTTCTTCCTTAAATATGTTACAGTTTTGCATTAATTGTTGCATGTATTCTGTTTACGCTCTTTTATGTTTACGCTACGTTCGCATCAGTTACGCTCTTTACACTCTATTTTACACCTGTTACACCGTTCACGTATAACCTAGCGTATAGCACCTCGGTGTACGTTTGGGGAAATCCTTGCCTGATCCGCATGCGGACCAGTCAAGGTAATCTACCTTCGTTAACTCCAGCTTGCCCTCAAGCAAAGGTAGGGTCTTCTGTCCATGTTCGGTGATCCCCCGGTTTCTATTTCGTTTAAAACTTACCATTTGCAAGTCTCTCAGCATCTATGCTATTAGCCATATGCTGACTCTATCTACAAAATTCCCAGCGTCTATGTTGCCGAATATACACTACACGCTTTATGCTACAGGCTTTGCCTATGCTGCACACAAGACCCTATCTACACTGTATGCTGACTTTGTCTTTGCCATTCAGTTTACGCTACGCTCTCTATGCCGTAGACTTGTCTACACTACTGTCCAGTATATGCTACATTCTGTACACTGTAAACCCTGTTTATGCTATACGCAGACGCTATCTATGCTACTTAGCATATACATTGTACGCTTTACGTTGTAGATTCTCTACACTGATACTATACGCTGTATACCTATATTCTGTCTACATTGTCATTATACGCTGGTCATTGAAGCCTATACGCTGAAACCCAATCTATACGCCATGCGTCACCAACGTAGGTTTACGCCACACTAAGTGCATCAATTTCATATCCCTACACTATGTCACATCCTCAACTATTCATCATGAACACCACAAACACCACCGCTACAACCACTGAGGTCACCGACATTGTAGGCACCATGGCTATCCAACAGCCCATAGTCCAATAGCCCATCGTACAATCGATAGTGGGGCCTCGTCAGTCCCTTAGATTGCAAGGGAGGAACTCGTCATCTAACATCATAACTCAAGACCAGTACAACTTCATATGTGTGAAAATACAAGCCGGCCTAGCCATGGACCGAGCTGAAATAGAAGTAAAGAGGCAATACGAACTTTTCCATAGGGGAGGAAACGAGTTCATCCCTTCCCCGTATGACATCATCCCTCTTCCAGAGCCTTACTCTGAGCTCATCACACATATCCTCCTACAAAGGAGCCAGTTGCCCGATCAACCCATAGTAAATCCTCAATCGGAAGAGGAAGATGAGTTCGCTGCCCAATCTGAGCATGAAGACTCATACCACACCCTTAGCCCACAAAATTATATAAACCCATTGTTTCACCCATTCATGGGTAAAACTACATTTCTCCAACCACTGAACATCACGCAAGTGCATGCACCTCAACAAGACGTAGCCGCTCTCATGCCCATTCCTCCAACAAACGATGTTCAAGTCAACACGCTTCCCCTCGTAATTCCTCCCGCAGCTATGACACCCCCATTCTTACAAATGAAACCCCCTCAAAACAATATAGGAGTGACCTTCCCACCCCGCATGATCGGGATGCCGCATGTGATACCGGCATCTATGTATGCCCATTATATCCCCCGAGTCCAAACTCACGGAGCACCTTTTACCGCTATAACTCAACAAGTTCAGGAGATTTCTACACAAAACATGACCAGGCAATGGCCAGTGATTGGTGTTCAACCACATCAACCCCCTCACTACAACATACCACCTCACATAATTCCACCAGTCAACATCCCCCAAATACAACCACAAAAACAGCAACCCCTTGCCCACAATGTGTTGCCTGTGATACCACCTGCTATAAATATTCCACAAGTACAACCTCCAACTACACAGCTTTCAGCCTTCCAACCCACTATTCAACAATCCAATCTGTACACTGTACCACATCCCCAAGCTGCCACCTCACCTAGCACTCAAGACTAGTCTGATGCTAAGAAACTAATGCAGGAACTAGCTGATGAGGTCAAACGCCTCAAAACAGCTGCCAATGAAGAGTTGAAGGTAGTGGACTTTTACCATGATGACCCCATAAGCCCTTTCATTCCGCCCCTAACCTTATCCAAAGGTGTATCATTGCCTATGCTAACTAAATATAATGAGGAGATGGACCCCAATGCTCATCTTATAACATTTAGACTAGAATGCGCATTACTTCAGGCATGGCCACACGCCATTTTGCGAGTGTTCCCTATGTCCCTCGCAGGGAGAGCACTTGATTGGTATTGGGCCCTGCCAAGAAACTCGATATTTTCTCTAGAGGAGTTATTACATCAATTCGTTACCAAGTTCAAGTATAACTTGAAACCTGAAGCAACACTTGAAAGTCTTATACAGGTCAAACAAGCACCTCTAGAACCCATACAAAAATTCACCCAAAGGTGGAGTTCTGCTCTCAATGAGCTCCATGAGCCGATCCCAGAGATGTATCTGCTCACTATTCTAAAGGGGTCTATCAATGACTTTTTCAAGTCCAAGTTATATTATCTCAATGTGCATAACCTCAATCAAGCCTTTGTACAGATTAAAAACATAGAGGAGGCAGCCCAAAATAGCCATGATCCTACGTAGTTAGCCTTCAAGAATCAACACAGTAAAAAGGATAAAGAAAAGGCTAAAAAAAATATAGTGGCATTGGTAGAAACATAGCAAGCAAACATGGGACAATAAAGCAAACCACCTGTTTCCCCTACTAATTATACTAAACCCACTCCTGCGACCACACCAGAATCATCCTCATCACAAAACCCAATGCCAAATTGTACAAGAAACTTCAAAAGAAAAGAACCCTCCCAATACACACCCCTACCTATGAAACCATCGCAGTTGTTTGACCAACTTCTGAAGGCTGGGTTAATGAAACACAAACAGTTATCCCCTACTACTATTCAGAGACATGATCGGTTCTGTCAACTGGTTCAGAACCCAAGCTTAGCAACCCTGGATGAAACCCCAGTACCAAAAGGTTTTAGAATGGATCGCTTATGTGACTATCACCAAAGTAATGGGCATGGCACAGACTATTGTTTCATCCTGAAACAAGACATACAACGAATGATAGATGGAGGTCAAATCACTTTTGATGAGGCCAACCTGGTCCAACCGCAGAACCAGGCCATGGGAGTGTATAAAGACCCTCTGAATACCAAAGAGGCCCCATACGTTATTAACACAATCTACCTAGATAACGAACCTAAAACACCTAATATTAACACCGTCTACTCTGACCATGATCAGAAAATGCCTAATAAACCATTTGTATTGTGTATTTTGCCCAATGTACAAACACCCGTGCCTCAACCTTCATGCCCCCTGCAGAAACCTTATGTCTTCAGAGTACCCCCCGCTGTGGCAACTCCAAACAACCTGACCCACAAAAAACCATACATGGTCTACGTACCTCCCATTGCTTCTATCGCAAACTAACGAACCCCTCCTATTTGGCATGCCCCTTACGTAGTCCGAGTACCACCTGCGGTTGCAACAGTGGAGGTACAACCTCCTGATAGGCCAACTCCATACGTCGTTCGGACACCCGAATGTCCTAGTGATCCCCAATCCTCTAATTCCCAAACACAAAATAAACCAAGCCCCTATGTCATCGGCGTGCCTAGCCAGTCTGGCACCCAACCGCAAGCGACTGTCCAACCGCAACCTCACCCGACTCCATACATAGTACGAATCCCAAGGCAACCTGAGGCCTCAAAAGCAACCATGCCCCCGCGTCACACACGATAATGCTTAGAAGATAGGCTTACGTGTGAACTCTTGGAAAAGGAGCGTCACCGGCTAGCCTTAGGACCTCCTAAACCTACTCCATTAAATATACCCATGACACAACATAGCGATCAACCAAACACAGGCCATGAGGGTGAACCATCTAGAAAACACGATACATCTAAAACAACAACTTTGGGGAAAAATGACAAACCAACGATGCATGAAATAAAATTGTTAGGCCCAATGGACCAAGTCACTGTCGATAAACATGCACCCAATAGTAGAGACCTAGCAACAGCCCTAACACAGGTCACACAAGCGCTCAAGCAAAAGAACACTTCATTGAGCCTATACGACCTAGTGTTAGCATTACAAACACATCATGAAGCTTTAGTGCACATGTTAACATCTATCCCAGTGAGCGAGAACTTGCCTCTGAATGAACCTTCAATTCATGTGGTGATGTAATCGCCTCAAGGATCAACTTCCAAGCCACTAAGTTTCCACAATAACAACATCAAGTTGGATGAGAAAACAGGAAAGGTAACAACAGCCCCTATGTTTATAACAATACGAATAAACCAATTCAAAATACATAGGGTCCATGTGGATGAAGGAGCTGCCAAAAACGTAGTCCCATACCCCATCATCGAACAACTTAGGCTCACAGAGCTAATCAGACCAACTGCCACCACATTCTTGAAATCATTCAGCGGGTCTCACGTGACAGTTAAAGGCACCGTGACCTTAGACTTTATAGCAAGGGACCAATTCCCCACATCCATCGACTTCATAGTAATCGATGAAATGCCAAGATTCAACCTAATCTTAGGAAGGCCCTGGTTAGCCCAACTGAAAGTGGTCTCATCCCCTATACACTAAGATATTCATCTACCTTATGAAGGTGGTGAAATCAGCATACATGGGGAGGATGCTACACCCATCATCTCATCGTACATAGACACAGACCAAGGCTTAGAGGTTAAGCTCGAAGAGCCTAGATAGCATGACGTAAATGAACAACAACTGGTAGGCGGTAATCCTTTAAACACAGAATAAAACCCACCTAAAATAGAAATACCAGGGCCTAACATTGTACATACGCAACCCCACTTAGAAACCACAATTGACAGAGAAACCATGATACATACCGAAGCACATGAAAACATTAATGCAGAAACAATTCCATCAGACATTCCTTAGGCTGAATTACCATTCAACGTGATCAGTGAAGGGGACGCTCAATATAGAATCATACCCGCTAACTCTACTCCCAATGTTAAAATGCAAAAAATAAAAAAATTACTAAATCAATAAATAACAAAAACGCTCGGACCAAAATGACGTTAAACTACAATTAGTCTGAGATGACGTTAAACTATCATGTCCACAATGACATAAAACTAGCCACGATCAGAAATGGTCGATCAACCAAGAAATCCACCCGTGTCATTTGAAATGTCCCTTGCTTACGTTGGGGCCCGAAATGGCCTTAAACTAGTGCGAATCTGGCCCGAAATGGCCTTAAACTAGATCATCCACTTATACTTTGTTTTCCTCTCCAATTTCGGCTCATTGTTCGAATTTACGCTTGCATTTCCATGTTATCAACAAAAATTTTTGCGATTGTCTTTTTTTTATCATTATACTCCGACTTATAATTACACTCGCGCATTACACTTAAACCACAAAAACAAACCAAAACATTTTACATTGTCGTGTCGTGTTTGCAATTAAACTCAAAATCAACAAAAGATTTTATACATGAAATGATGTACAAGTACAAAAGTTAACTGGTTTCATTCATCTCAATTTATAATTCCCGTATAAATTTGAGTCAGAATAATTTCACAAAAAAACAAAAAGAGAAACTAAAAATCTGGGAAGGGAGGACCATCCCCTTTAGATCTGCTAGCATCATGGGCCCCTACTCCACTGGGGCCGGCTTCTTGGACATCATCATCACCCTGATTCTGAAAATGCAAAAGAAATAATCAATGTAAGGACCAAAAAGGACTTTCAAACATTATGTAGTGAACGAATTTCATACTAACAAAATGCTTACCGTAGGGGATCCCCCCAAGCCGAATTCTAGTCGGTGAAGGATTTCCTCTTTTGAGACATTGGTCCAATCGGTCCTATCAAGGCCTAGGTCGACATCTGCCAAGGCCTTCCCCTTGTCAACAGCTGACCAAGTAGGATGTTTTAAAGGAAATTCACCCATAGATACCTCCCCAAAAGCGGTCATGATTACCCTTGTAGGTGACTCCATCTCAACAGTTGTGTTTTGAGCAAAGGTGTCAAACGCAGAGTGTAGACCTAGACCCTTCACAAACATTTCCAGTTGATGCTTTTCAATGGATACTTCCTTTAACAATTTCTTATAATGATGTTTTTGGTTCCTTTCATCCTTACCCCATTTGCGTACCTTGGAAGCGAAAGCTTTCCAATCTTGACACTTGAGGTTTAGTAGGTCTACATGAGCCTTACGCTCTGCTAGTCTCCACGTCAGTGATGCGTGGCGATTGAGTAGGTTCCAGTGTCTAGTATACGTGACCTCGGAAGTCGGCCAAGAGCGATCACCACTTAGTTTAGTAGAGGCGGACTCATAACAAGCCTTGAGAACTTCACGCTCAACTGACAACCTGGAAACTTCCTTTTCCTTTGCTTGAATTTGTAACCACAACTGTTCGACGGAATGCCTATAGGTCCACAGCGATTTGGCATTGTGAACAAGACCCTCCGCCACCTCCTCATAAACAGGCCTTGGCACTTGCTCGACTTCTGGGGATAGTGTGGGTAAACTCTCTATGCTAACTATCTCAGAAGGATCCCACCTCAGTTTGGCACCTATGCACACAAAAAGAACAAATGCTAAAATGACAAAAATAGGGTGTGAAACTCTAAAGCTGCAAACAACTCGAAACATATATATCTATCTCAGGGTGGGCTTCCTGGATTCGTTCAACAACTTCCTCAGCAATACCAGCCACAAAATCCATTTTACTTGGCATCTCTATCCAAGTAAATGGCCCATGAGTGCGAGATGGACTAACCTCCACAGTCCTTTCAGGGGGAACCATTTTCATGGGCACTGAAACACCACAAAATTTGGAGCTTAGCACTTTTCAAACACCAAGTAGATCCTTGGGACCCCTAGACGACCACAGCTACATCGGGTGTCACACTTGGCAATTTCAGAGATCTAATACTTAATTTTCACTAAGTATCTAGTTCCAGCGTATACGCCCAACGTATACACCTAGCGTATACGCCCAAGTTTACATTTCCAGCGTATACACTCAAACTCTCTACGTATACGCCTAGCGTGTATGCTCAAAGTCACAACGTATACGCTCGGTGTATACACCCAGCGTATACGCCCGGCGTAGACGACCAGCGTACGCACCTCACATGTACGCTCAGCAGGAACAAAAGATGTAGACGTTTGACATGAAACATCCAAAGACGGCATGAAAATAGCACTACAAAGGGAGATTTGGCACAAGGTAGAAACCTTCAGCGTATACGCCCCAGCGTATACGCCCAGCGTATACGCTCAGTATCCATCAGCTTATACGCCAATGTCAACGACATCTATGCCCAATTTCACATACGCCCAGCATCTTCAACGTATACGCCCAGGGTATACGCCCACAGTCTACGCTTACTGCATATAGCGTATACACCCAGAAAATGTAACATATTGTACACTTGTAAATTTTACGCTCTTGCACCTGGTCAATGCGCCACGTGTCTCCAACCCGAGTCCGCTGTCACAACCCTGTATAAAAGCCCCATTTTTCATGAAATTCACAATGGTTGGAAAATTCCCAGAGCATACCAGAGAACAGAGACGCTGAGAACTGGAGCACAAAACCTTTTACGCTGGGCAACTCAGTACGCTGAGGAGATAGCCTTTACGTTATGCCTACAGTGAACCGGCCGCAATCCTTCCTGCACCCACCGAGGCTTTCGTCCACCTTGTGCAACTACGTTAGACCGGTGCATTGTACTTTCATTCTATAATTCCATTGTTACATTTTCTTCCCATAATCATTTACAGTTTGAATTAATCGTTGTACGTCTTCTATTTACGCCTGTTTACGTGTATGCTCTGTTTGCATCGTTTACATTGTTTACACTCTATTTATGCCTGCTACGTAGTTTACACATAACCCAGCATATAGCACTTCGATGTACGTTTAGGGAAATCCTTGTTTGATCCGCGTGCGGACCACCCAAGGTACTCTGCCTTCGTGCATTTCAGCTCACCCTCAAGCAAAGGTAGGGTCTTCTGTGCATGTCTGGTGATCCCACGGTCTCTGTTTTCCTCCAGCTGGAGACCAACGATTTCAGAAAGTACAAAAATTGGCGCTAGAAGGAAGGCCTCCGTCTAAAACCTTACCTTCACACTCCCTAGCGTCTACGCTGATCAGCTTTTACGCTGCCCTATTCAAAACTCTCTCTACAAGTCTTCCAGCATCTACGCTGTCAACTCCATGTGTACTTTGTCCACAGAGACCCCAGCATGTATGCTGCCACACGTACGCTACATGCTTCATGCCGCAAATTTTCCTTACGCCATACACAACTGATAAATTTTACGCTGCACATTTTTACGTCGTAGGTTTTGTTTATGCTGCATACTCTCTGCGATTCTACTTACGCTATTCTCTTTACACTACAAACTAGTTCACGTTACTGTTCATTTATACCACTTTGTATGCTACAGATTGACGCTGTATATGTTGCCTAGCATATATGCTGCACTCCTTACGCTGTATATACTATCTATGCTGACGTTATACGTTGAACGTTAAAGCGTATATGCTGCACTTTACCACCTAGTTTACGTTGTACTAAGTACACTAATTTCGCACCTCTACCCCATGTCATACCCTCAACAGGTAATCATGAACCCCATAAACACCACTGCTGCAACCACTCAAGTGACCGACATGATAGGCACCATGGCTGCCCAATAGCCCGTCATTCCCCAACCGACTGTACAACCCACAGCGGGGCCCCGCCGGTCCCTAAGGTTACAAGGGAGGAACCCAGCCTTTAACATTATAACCTAGGACTAGTACAACTTCATATGTGTGAAGATACAAGCTAGTCTGGCAGTAGATCGAGCCAAAATGGAGGTGAAGAGGTAGTTTGAACTCTTCTACAGGGGGGGATGCGAGTTCATCCCTTTCCCATACAATGTAATCCCTGTTCCAGAACAATACTTAGAGCTCATCACATGAATCCTCCTGCAAAGAGGCCAGTCGTTGAACCAGCCTATAGTAGATTTCCAACAGGAAGAGGAGGATGAGTTCACTGCCCAATCTGAGCATGAAGACTCCTATCAAACCCTCAGTTCACAAACCCACATCAATCCCATGTTCCACCCAGGGACAGGGGAATTCATAACCCTCCAACACCTCAGGATCACCTAGGCGCAAGCCCCTCCACCAAAAACATAAGCCTTGGTTCACGTTCCTCTTGCGACTAACCCAAAATTTAGTACCCTCCCTCTCACTGTCATTCCCACTGCAGTCATCAGCTCATCTTCGCAAGCAACACTCCCACACAACAACACAGGAGCAACCCTCTTGCCTAGAGTGATAGGGATGCCACATGTAATACCAGCATCCACATCTGCTCACTAGATCCCTCACATCCAAGCGCACGGAACTCCCTCAACCGCCGTGACCCAACAAGGAGTTCCTCCACAAAATGTGGCCAGACAATGGGTAGCGATGGGGCCTCAACCACAATAACAGCAACTTCCTCACTACACCATGCCACCCCACACGATTCCACCAGTTAATGTTCCCAAGTGCAACCCCAACCACAGCAACAACAGCCCTTCCCCTATAACGTGCCATCCTTAGTGCCACCCACTATAAACATCCCACAAGCATAACCGCCGACCGTGCAACTTTCGGCCTTTCAACCCACCATCCAACAGTCTAACTTGTGCAATATACCACAACCTCAAGTTGCCTTGTCACCTAGTTCCCAAGACTGGGTAGATGCCAAAAAACTGATGCAAGAATTAACGGATGGGGTAATGCGCCTCAAAACGGCTACCGACGGAGAGCTGAAGGTAGTAGACTTCTACCATGATGACCCCATCAATCCTTCCATCCCACCTCTAACCTTGCCCAAAGGCATATCATTACCAACACTAACCAAATATAATAGGGATAAGGACCCCAATTAATATCTCATAATATTTAGGTTAGAATACGCGTTACTCCAGGCATGGCCCCATGCCATCTTGCGAGTGTTCCCTATGTCCCTTGCTGGGAGAGCACTTGATTGCTACCGGGCCTTACCAAGGAGCTCTATATCCTCCTTGGAAGAGTTGTTACACCAGTTCATAACCAGGTTCAAATATAACTTGAAACCTGAAGCGACATTGGACAGCCTCATACAAGTTAAACAAGCACCGCTTAAACCTGTACAGAAATTCATTCAGAGGTGAAGTGTTGCTCTTAATGAGCTACGTGAGCCAATTCCCTAGACATACCTGCTCACAATTCTGAAAGGGGCCATTAATGACTTATTTAAATCCAAATTGTACTATCTTAACATGCGTAACCTTAACCAATCTTTTGTGCAAATCAAAAATATAGAAGAGGCGGCTCAAAACAGCCACGAAGCTGCATACCTAGCCTTTAAAAATCAACATACTAAAAAAGACAAAGAGAAGGCTAAGGAAACTATAGAGGCAATAGTGGGAACGCAAGAACAAAAAAAATCACCAGTAACCCCTACTAACTATAATAAACCTCCTCCCACAACTGCGCCGGAATCATCATCGCAGAACCCAACAATGAACCGTACGTGAAATTTTGAGAGGAAAGAACCCTCTCAATAGACGCCTCTACCAATGAAGCCATCCCAGCTCTTCGATCAACTCCTGAAGGCTGGGTTGATGAAACATAAACAGCTATCCCCTATGGCCATCTAGAGACATGACCAGTTCTGTCAACTCATTTAGAACACAAGCTTAGCAACACTGGATGAGCCTCCAGTGCCCAAAGGTTTTAGAATGGATCGCTTTTGCGATTATCACCACTGCAACGGGTACGGATTACTATTTTACCTTGAAGCAGGATATACAACGAATGATCAACGAAGGCCAAATTACCTTTGACGAGGCCAACCTGGTCCAACCACAGAATCAGGCTATGGGGATGTATAAAGACCCTCTGAATGTCAAAGAGGTGTTGTACGTTATCAATACAATCTACCTTGATGATGATTCCGAGACACCCAACATTAACACCATCTACCCTGAGTGTAAACAACAAACACCTAACAGGCCATTTATAGTTCGCATTCCTACTCCTATGGCCACATCCATGCCCCAACGACCACGTGCCCCGCAGTGGTCATATGTTTTTCAGGTGCCTCTAACTGTAGCAACATCTAACACCATGACATGCGACAAGCCATACGTGGTGCATGTCCCTCCCGTCATTCCCTCAAATGCATCAACCCCTTCTACTCGGCCTGCCCCTTTCATAGTCCAAGTATCACCAATAGTCGCAACAGTGGAGGTCCAACCTCTGCCAAAACCAACCCCATATGTCGTTAGGATACCCGAAAGTCCTAATAATTACCAAGCCTCCACCTCACAAATGCAAGGCGAACCTAGCCCCTACGTCATTAGGGTACCTGGTCAGCCTTCCGCCCAACCACACCCAGCTGTCCAAACACAACCTCGCCTGGCTCCATATGTGGTAAGAATCCTAGGCCAACCTAAGTCTCCAAGACCAGCTCCACCTCCACGCCACACACAAGAACACCTAGCGGATAGGCTTACGCATGAACGCTTGGAGAAAGAGCATCAACGGTTAGCCGTGGGGCCACCTAAACCTACTCCACTCAATGCCATACCCATGACACCGCCTAACAGTCAACCAAACGTAGGACATGAAGGTGAACCATCTAACAAACATGATACATCTAAGACAACAGCTCCGAGCAAAAATGATAAACCAATGAAACATGAAATCAAACTGTTGGGCCCAATGGACCCAGTCACCACTAATGTAAACGCACCCAACAGTAAAGACTTGGAAACGGCTTCGACACAAGTCACCCAAGCATTGAAGAAAAAGAACACATCACTAAGCTTGTATGACTTGGTTCTAACATCCCAAACACATCAGGAAGCTTTGGTACATATGTTAACATCAATCCCGGTAAGCGAGGACTTGCCCCCAAACGAACCATCCATTCATGCGGTAATGTCCTCGCCCCAAGGGTCAACATCCAAACCACTAAGCTTCCACAATGATAACATTAAAATGGATAAGGAAATAGGGGAAGTGACAACAGCCCCCGTGTTCATAATGATACACATAAATCAGTTCAATATACACAGGGTCCATGTAGATGATGGAGTTGCTACGAATGTGGTACCATACCCTATCGTTGAACAACTAGGGCTAACGGAGTCAATCAAGCCGACTGCAACTACATGTCTAAAATCATTCAGTGGGTCACGTGTGATGGTCAAGGGCATAATAAACTTAGACTTCATAGCGGGGGACCAGTTTCCCACATCTGTAGACTTCGTGGTGGTCGATGAAATGCCAAGATTCAACCTGATACTAGGAAGACCCTGGTTGGCCCAATTGAAAGCAGTCTCCTCCCCTATACATCAAGAAATTCACCTACCTTATGAGGGTGGTGAAATTATCATACATGGGGAAGCGGCTGCACCTATTATTTCATCACACGTGGACATGGACCAAGGTTCAGAGGTCGAGCTCGAAGAGCCTAAACCAAACGATAAAAATGCGCAACAATTGGTAAACGGTAAATCTTTGGACACGAAACAAGATTCACCTAAAGTGGAAACACCTGCATCTGACATTATACATGCACCATCTCGATTAGAAACTAACACAGAACCCCTGCCAACTACTGGAACATCTGAAAAAATTAACACAGAAGCCATTCCATCAGACATCCCTTGGGCTGAATTACCATTCAACATAATCAGCGAAGGGGACGCTCAATACAGAATCGTACCCGTTGACACATCGCCTAACATTAAAAATAAAAAAATCAAAACATTTCTAAAATAATACAATCACTCCCAGTCTGAAATGACGTTAAACTATAACACGTCTGAAATGACGTTAAACAACCAACAAAAAAAAACATTAAACTACACTCCCTGTCTAGAAAGACGTTAAACTAGCATGTCTGCAATGACATAAAACTAGTCACGATCAACAATGGTCGGTCAACCAAGAAACCCATCCGCGTTATCCGAAATGTTATTTGTTTACAATGGGGCCCGAAATGGCCTTAAACTAGATCACACACTTGTGCTTCGTTTCTCCTCTTATAATTACATTCGCATATTAAAAAAATATATATATATATATATAATAAACCAAAATATTTTACATTGCCATGTCATGTGTGCAATCAAACTCAAAATCAACAAAAAAAATTTGTTTACATGCAATACTGTATAATTATAAGTGTCAATAGTTCCCGTTTATCTCAAAGTTTTCAATTTACAATTTTCGTATCAATTTGAGTCAGCATAGTTCCAGAGAAAAAACTACAAACAAACAAAAAAAGCATCTAGGATGGGAGGATCATCCCCTTTAGATCCACTAGCGTCAGGGGCCCCTGCTCCACTAGGGCCAGCCTCTTGAGCATCGTCACCACTTTCATCTTGAAAATACAAAATGAGACAACCAATATAAGAACAAGAGAGCATCAAATTTTCAAACATTCTTTAGCAAGTCAAGTTCACAATGACAAAATACTTACCATAGAAGACCTCACCAAACCAAACTCCAATCGACGAAGGATTTCCTCCTTTGAAACACTAGCCCAATCTGTCTCATCAAGGCCTAGGTTGATGTCTGCCAAGGCCTTTCCCTTCTCAATAGCCAACCAGAATGGATGTTTCAGAGGAAATTCACCCATAGTAACTTCCCTAGAAGCAGTGGTAATAACCCTCTTAGGAGATTCCATCTCAACTATGGTGTTCTCCGCAAAGGCATCGAACGCAGAATGTAAGCCCAAACCCTCTACGAACATCTCAAGTTGCCGTTTCTCTATAGAAACTTCTTTCAATGATTTCTTATAGTGGTGCTTATGATTCTTCTCATCTTGCCCCAACTTACGCACCTTGGAGGAAAATTCCTTCCAATCCTGGCATTTCAGATTCAATAGGTCTATCTGGGCTTTACGTTCCATGAACCTTCGAGTTAGTGATGCATGGAGATTTAACAAGTTCCAATATCTATTGTACGTAATCTCAGACGTTCTCCAAGAACTATCACCTACTAATTGGGCTGAAGAAAATTCATAACGAGCTTTGAGGTCGTCGCGTTCGGCTGATAACTCAGAGACTTCCTTCTCCTTTGCCTGGATGTGCAACCATAGTTGTTCGATGGATCGCCTACAGGTCCACACCGACTTGGCGTTATGGACAAGGCTTTCCGCCACCTCATCATAAATCGGGCTTGGTACCTGTTCCACTTCTGGGGGTAGTATAGGCAAACTATTGATGCTAATCACCTCAAAGGGATCCCACCTCAACTTGGCACCTATGTGTACGAAGAGATCAAACGTTAAGACAACAGACACAGGGCGTGACACTCTAAAATGGCAAACCATCTAAAAACATTATACCTATTTCGGGGTGGCTCTCCTAAATTCGTTTGACAACTTCTTCCACTATCCCAACAACAAAATCCATCTTAGTTGGCATTTATGACCAAGTTAATGGCTCACAGGTACGAGAACTTACCTCAGCGGTCCTCTCAGGGGGAACCATTTTCATGGGTACATCTAAGTGCACTATCCTAGTTTCGCTCCCTTCGTCTAAGAAAAATGAAAATATGAAAATAAAATACAGTAGAAATGACAACTAACAAGGCAAGTTGAGATAAGATAAAAAGAAAACATACCACGCTCCTCGTCACCTTCTGGGGGAGTGCCTAAATCCAAATCTCCCTGAAGAAACCTGCGGAACATTTGATTGACACCACCCTGGTCATCCAATGGCTCAATTTCCATGGTGTTCTCCTTTAATTCCTCCATTCCTCCTCCCTAATCCTTTTCCACATTTTCCTCTTCATTGTTCCACTCTGTGTTGGTCTCCTCCTCCTCCGTAATGGTTTCTAGCACCTGCTTTCTCACTTCTCAAGCCAAGCTAAAGACGTAAGTGACATGTAAACGATTGAAAAGAAAAAATTATGGACAAAACAAAAACAATAAAGCAATAAATGAGCAAAGTCTACATACCAAGAATCTTAAATCTTATGCGCTTGACTCGTGGCTCCCTCACATTAGAAGCTTCCTCATTTGGGCGTTCGTGCTTCTTCAGCTTTTGTTTGGCCTAGCCCACGGTTTCTTTGATAACCTGCTCAGCCCTTCTTACAATGAGGGGCACATTATTTGGCTCTAACCCCAGACTATCACAAGTATGGATGGAGGTGCCCGATGATCCCCCGGTCATAATAGTCATGGACTCGTCGATGCCTTCAGGCGCATCTTGGGATTTGGCTGTGTCGTATAAATCATTGATCCACGGGCAGGACAGTTGACCTCGATCCCGTAGAACAAACATGTTACCTGTGCAGACTGCCAAAAACTTGGTGAAGCGACGAAGGTAGCTAGTGAAGAATGCAAAGGTTAATTGGGATTGTGCCTCGACATTCGAGCGCAACTGCTTTATCTCCTTGTGCATGCCCGACAACAAAAATTCAGTCCAGTTATAGCGCATGCCAGTTTCCAGGATATTTCTCATAACGTGCACAGCCTTAACCCCAAGGCTCTTCACCTGGGAAAGGGTGTTGGGAAATACCCATGCCCTAAATAGGGGGTACAGTTCATTCAGCTCTTCAACCTTTTCCTTCCCTTGCATCGGGAATCCCTTGGCACCCTTGGCCAGGCCCAACCAGTCCTCCAACTCGTGCACTGTATGGAGCTCTTTGTGAGCTCTGTCTAATACTACAATTATGCCATTAGCCGGTACCCCAAATAAGTTCGAAAAGAAATCAGGTAACAGATGGAAAGCTACCTTAACACCCTTAATCTGGGTGCTGTAGTACGAGACAGACTCATTAAAAGAATCCACGATCCCAATCATTTCCCCTATTGATACATCAGGACTTGGGGTCATGAAGAGCTCCATGAGGCCATCATTGTCCAAACAGCAAACAATAGATGGCGAGGCATGGTTGCGTAACCATTTTTGAGCCTTAGTCACCTCCCCGAACTTCATTGATAGGCATGGTTGTGATAGGATCCCCGCCAGGAGGTGCATCAACTACAAACGCAATGTAAAATTGTCGTATCAATATAACTTTCGGTAGTTAAAACACGTTAGCACGTCCAAAAGACATTGTCATTTACCTCCCGTAGTAGACTTGGATGTGCTGCCTGGACCAGAGTCACGGGGGAAAACTGACCACTGGTCCGACCAATCTTTATTTAGCCATCCACAGGCTTGGCACAATGCCAACGCTCTAGAGAATCGTTGGTGAAAATAGATGATATCCCCCTTCATTAGACCTATTACAGCTTTACGAAGGGTGGGACTTTCCATAAATGCCTTGAGAGTAGTACGAGTTAAGGCAAGCCCATCATCTTTGACACATATCCCGTCTGCATTAGTTTTAGTCCTACAAACGAACGAATGTCAAAACTGAGACACATGCCACACGGCGAAAAGAAGCAATAGACTTGAACTTTCCTACCTGCCCACTCAGTACACTGTGCTAGGAGGGTTTTGGAATAATGTATGCACACGTGTGGCTAAAAATAAGGTATTATCAAGGTAGTCCTACCCTAGTGGTAATCGGGCCCACACGCGCACTAACGGGCGTGTGGACTTAGGCCCGTGGGAAGAACCGTCTTCATTCATAAATGGCCCCTCATCGATGTCTTCCATGAAGACAACGACACCCTCTGCGGCTCCTGGAAGCATTGCCTCAACTATGCTTCACACCACCAATTCATCTAGGTGTGACCAGATAACTACTTCAAAGTTGTCTAGTATGAAGAATAGGAATTCAGACGCACCTTCTCGAAACCAAACCCCGTTGTGTTCCACGGTTAGGTTCAGCGTAGGTTCATTCACCTCCATGGGGCCAAACCATGTTAGCATCCCAACAAGCTCAACTACAAGGAGAAAAGGCTTGTTGTCCCTCCAAACAACTAGAGTACCAACATAAAATCAACCATGCACAGAAACAACGCGAAAAACCAAGGTTCACATCGTAGACTGACACTTAGAAAAATTTTCTAACTGTTTACGCTTGGCGTATACACTATTAAAACCTAGCGTAGACGCTGCCAAAATTTGTTTACACCCAATGTATACATTGCTAAACCTACCGTATACGCTGCCAAAATCTATTTACGCCCGGTGTATACGCTACCTGACCCAGCGTATATGCTGAAACCTAACTGTTTACGCTGATGCCCGAAGCTCCTATGCTCAGCATATATGCTGAACAAACCCTCAGCATATATGTCATAGAAGTGACTAGCGTAAATAGTCTACACTATACATTGAGCAAATAGTTTACGCCAAAAACATAAAAAAGTCTACGCTGCATCATAACAACTGTGTACGCTCAACGTATACGCTGAACAAGCCCTCAGCGTATACGTCGCAACAACGTAAACCGTCTACGCTGATAAAACAGAAAGCTTACGCCATATAGCCTTCGGCAAGAAAAGTAATTATGCTAAGAAAATAGATTACGCTATGACAGTCGACGCTAACCTGACTTTAGGCTATGACTCTACGCTTGGCGTATACGCCGACGTCTCTACACTAAGCTTTACGCTCGACATATACGCCGAAAACCCCTACGAGACTATCTATGCTATGAAGCACGTACAGGAAAAAATAACTAACAGTGACAAGATCAGAGCCTACCTGTGCGATGTTCCAGGCCATGATGGAATCCTTGGCCGGGGTAGGCACTGCAACATGGCTTCGCTCTCCTCCGTGAAGGTCAAGTCAGGACTCTTCCTCCCCTGCCCTTCCACCTCCTTACCCTTGCCCATCTCGGCATCTACGCTGAGATAGATGGCTCATGCTGAGGGTTGAAATTTTGCATGCCTATACTCATCCTTCTATGCTTGGTGTCTAAGCTAGGGTTTTCGTTGGCGTCTACACTGGGTTTGATCAATCGACGTCTACGTTGTAGTTTGGGTTACGCTTACGCTAGGTTCTGCAGTTTATGCTTACGCTCGCTCAGTCGCTTACACTCAGAATGCAATGTAAAAAATGAAGCTCCCCCCCTTTATATAGTGCTCCATTGACACTGACGCCGCCACTTACGCCGTCGTTGCTCCTTTTTGCCATTTCGTGCCTTTTTACTTATTTTTTGCTAAAATTTCCCAGAATAATAATAAAAAATATATAAAAAATCGAAATTACTGCATCCTAGTCCCCCATAGACCCCATTTCATACATTTACGCTAAACATTCTAGCGTAAACTGCCACCTATGGCCTGGTATGGCCTTAAACTGCCATGACTACCCGGTACGGCCTTAAACTGCCATCACGGCCCGGTATGGCCTTAAACTACCATGCGTCCCTATGTGAAGATAATCCACCATGCATGTGCACATATCTATAATTACCAAAGAACATAGAACCATACCCATTAGCTCATTCAACTCTCTGTTTATTGGCAAAAGCAAGCCTGATGGATTGCCAGCACTTAACCGAACCATTAATTATCGATGGACCATACGGAAAAATTGCAAGGGACATCAACATAAACCTCATCCACTTAAGTTCATCAATAGATGATGTAGTCATAGCCTCACTAATAGATAACCACATGGGTATGGCAAAATCCCTTGACATAGAGGCCAAAAATATCATCGAAGATTTGTTGGCAGAAACCCCCATCACCATGCCCCATGGGGAAATAAAAATATTAAAATTAAGCACATTATTACAACCACAATTAGCCAAAGACATTGAGAATGTGCTTAGGAAAAATATAAAAGCATTCGCTTGGTCCTACACAGACATGCCCAGGCTAGACCCCCGAATTATCCAACACAACATTATCCTTGACCCAAAATTGAGACCAGTAAAACAAAAGGCACAAAAGGTTAAACCCGAAGTGGCATTAGCAGTTCACAATGAGATCACCAAGCTTTATCAAGCTAGCTTCATTCGAGCTATTGATTACATCGAGTGGGTATCCAACATGGTCATTGTTCCAAAGAAGAATGGAAGAATTTGCTTATGCATTGACTTTTGGGATTTAAATGTTGCAACCATAAAAGATGATTTTCCTCTACCTAGCATCGATCAACTTGTTGACTCAACTGCTGGGCATGCACTATTATCTTTTATGGATAGCTTCTCAGGATACAATCAAATACGCATCAACCTGGAGCATCAGCTTCGGACAACCTTTATGACACAATGGGGAACCTTTTGTTACACAATGATGTCCTTTGGTCTCAAGAACGCTGGGGCCACGTATCAAAGAGCGATGACATTCATCTTTAGTAATTACATACTACACTTGCTCAACGACTACGTGGATGAAATTGTGATTAAATCAAAAATAGAGGAACAAGATGTACATGATCTTGACTTAGTATTAAAACGTTGTCTAAAGTACGAACTGAGACTCAACCTGAAAAAATGTGTCTTCAGCATCAAGACAGGAAAAATGCTTGGATTTATAGCCTCGGAAGTAGGGATACGAGTAGACCCCAATAAGGTTAAGGCCATAACAAACCTAAAACCACCTAGCAACCTTACCGAACTTCGAGGTCTACAAGGTAGACTACAGTTTATCAGGCGCTTCATAGAAAAACTGACAGACAAGCTGAAACTTATGAACCACCTGTTACGCAAAAACATCCATTTTGAATGGACTCCACAGTGTCAAGAAGCATTTCATAACATTAAAACGACACTTTCCCAATTACCCACGGTTTATCCACCTCAAAACGATAAACCATTTTACATCTACCTCGCTACTTCGGATTCGTCAATCGCATCTATGCTTTGCCAAAAACGAGATGACGAAACCGAAGTCCCTGTATATTACCTAAGCCATGCATTAGCCGCTCATGAGGAAAAGTATAATGACGTGGAGAGGTCCTGTTTAGCTTTGGTCTTTTCTTTGAAAAAATGATGACATTACCTCTTCCGTATGCAATTTCATTCTCGAAAACATTGTAACCCGCTTTGGCATTCCCATGACAATCATCACTGACAACGGGCCACAATTTAGCAGTGCCGAGAACAAAAAATTTTGTGAAAGTCTAGGGATCAAACACTCATTTTCATCCCCTTACTATCCTCAAGGAAATGGGCAAGCAGAGGCGACGAACAAAACGATTATTACAATACTCAAAAAGATGCTTACCCAAAGCAAGCGAAAATGGCACGAACAATTGCTGTACGCATTGTGGGCATACCATACTACACATAGAACTTCAATAGGTAAAACATCATATAGTCTTGTTTATGGTTCAGAAGCTATTTTACCCCCGGAATTACAGGTACCATCTTTAAGAATAACACTTTCCAGACTCCTCAACGACGGGTGAAATAATGATCTGCGCATCATTGACCTCGACTCGGTGGAGGAAGAACGCATGCGTGCCTTCGATTAGATCGAATGGTATTAAAAATAACAACAGCAATGACATCGACATGACATCAATAAGCGCCCTATCAAAGAAGGTGACCTTGTGCTTAAAACTATTCGGGAACACCTGGACAAATTCTCAGCCAACTGGGAAAGGCCTTACTTGGTCACTAAAGCATTTGACAATGGAGCATTCAAGCTAGCCGATATGGAACGAAACAAGCTTGCTAATACAACCAATCACTTGTTCCTAAAGCTATTCTACATTTGAGTACAAGCTCAGGTACGTGCAATTCCTAGAATCAAGACTATAAACTGATACCATAGCTCGTCTTGGAATCATGACGGTAAACTGATACATAGAACTTTCCTAGTTTATGACTTAAAACTGACACCACAACTCTCCTGGCATCATGACAATAAATCGATACCCCATAGTGTCTGCAATGACGATAAACTAGCACCTGTCCGGCATGATAGTAAACTGCCATCGTCATAACCATCAAAGTCTACTAAGACTATAAACTGGTTTGCCTCTTCGCGGTCCACTAAGACTAGAAAATGGCAATGCAACGTCTGCCACGATGCTAAACGGGCAATGTCCAATAGGTTATGACATAAAAATAACCCATGATAGTCTGCTAAGACTATAAACTAGCAAGTTCATTTCTGGTTCATCCATCCGCAGCCACATTCATTCATCAGAATCACTACATTGCTCGCCATCCGACGATCTTATCGGCATTGTTGTCATCTACATACAGCGCCTGCAATCTCCTTCAGCATCTTTGTGCCATCTTCCACTGTGTAAGTCTAAGCTCATTTATTCACTCATGGTTTTCTTGTCTCCTTGGAGTCATGTTTGCAGGATGACACCCGGAGGTTTCGCACAAGAATGCATTTCATCAGAAGCAGCAAGATGGGACAATGTTCACAGTGCACATGGCAAGACTAAATTAAACCATTCGTTAGTACATCCCCATCTCCCAACACACTCTATCAATCACACCTTTGATACACCCAGTACATCCAAAACTTTGAGCACACCATTGCATACTGTCATGCTTTGAAGTAGTTGCAACACATGACATAGCACTTGCACATGAGGACAGAGTCAATGCAGATTTTCTTCCAAAAAAAACGCAAGACCCTTGGCACTTTCCATACAAACCCCAAGCAGGAAGGCAGTTATCTTGGAACTAAGTACTCATGTTAAAAACAATCAAAAAATATCCAGTTGCATAGCTTTGGCTCTCTGCTAACAGGCTTCCCCTAAAAAACTAAACAAGGGCCCTATTCCTCCAAAGAATGTAACACATCCTCCTGTGGCTTTGGTCTTGCCAGCAAGTCCTCTTGAACATTACCCAAGAAGCTTATTCCACCAAAGGACGCACATTACATGTCTGGATTCCAAGTCTGCTAATTAATGGCTATTGACGAGGATCAGCATGATACACACACCAGCGCATCCCTTTTCCACCAAGCACAATCTCTTGGGTAGTTACTAGTCCCAATACCATGTACTACTAAACACAGTGCGATGATGTCTAGTCAAGTGGTGAAGGACAAAGTTTCTATTAGGCTTCTTGTGGTGTTTTGTACTTCTTTGTCGATGCTTCTCGGGTTAATTCCTCCAAACGTTAACAAAGAGGGGCCAATGAAACACCACAAAATTTGGCGCGTAGCACTTGTCCAACACCAAGCAGATCCCTGGGACCCCCAAACAACCACAGCTACATCAGGTATCACACTTGGCAATTTTAGAGATCCAATGCTTAATTTTCACTATGTATCCAGTTCCAGCGTATACGCCCAAGTGTACATTTCCAACGTATATGCTCAAACTCTTAGCGTATACGCCCAGCGTGTACGCTCAAAGTCATAGCGTATACACTCGGCGTAGGTGACCAGCGTACGTGCCTCACAGGTACGCTTAGCAGGAACAACAGATGCAGACGTCCAGCATGAAACATGCAAAGACGGCATGAAAACAGCACTACAGAGCGAGATTTGGCACAAGGCAGCAACCTTCAACGTATACGCCCCAGTGTATACGCCCAGCACACCAGCGTATATGTCCGGTGTATACGCTCAGCATCCATCAGCGTATATGCCCAGCATATACGCTAGCATCAACGACATCTATGCCCAATTTCGCATATACCCAGCACCTTCAGCGTATACGCCCAGCGTATACACCCACAGTCTATACTCGCTGCAGACAGTGTATACACCCAGAAAATGTAACATATTGTACACTTGTAAATTTTACGCTCTTGCACCCGGTCAACACGCCACGTGTCTCCAACTCGAGTCTACCGTCAAAACGCTATATAAAAGCCCCATTTTTCACGAAATTCATGACGGTTGGAAAATTCCCAGAGCATACCAGAGAACAGAGATGCTGAGAACCAGAGCACAAAACCTTTTACGCTGGGCAACTCTGTACGTTGAGGAGATAGCCTTTACACTGTTCCTACAGTGAACCAGCCGCAATCCTCCCTACACCCACTAGGGCTTTCATCCGCCTTATGTTCCATTCACAACTACGTTAGACTGGTGCATTGTACTTTCATTCCGTAATGCCATTATTACATTTTCTTCCCATAATCGTTTATACTTTGCATTAATCGTTGTACGTCTTCTGTTTACGCCTGTTTATGTTTATGCTCTGTTTGCATTGTTTACATTGTTTATGCTTTGTTTACGCCCGCTACGTAGTTTACACATAACCCAGCGTATAGCACTTCGGTGTACGTTTGGGGAAATCCTTGTTTCATCCGCATATGGACCACCCAAGGTACTCTACCTTCGTGAGTTTCAACTCACCCTCAGGTGAAGGTAGGGTCTTCTGTGCGTGTCTAGTGATCCCACGGTCCTTGTTTCCTTCCAGCCGGAGACCGACAATTTCGGACAGTACAGGCACGTCCAGTCGTATCGTTCTGGTTTCACTACCTTCGTCTAGAAGGGATGAAAAAAAAAGAAATAAAAGTAAAACACCATGAAACAACAACTCACAAAGTAACAAAATAAAACAAAATAAAACATACCGTGTTCTTTGTCCCCTTCTGGGGATTCGCCCATGTCTAGTTTTCCCTTAAGGAAGCTACTGAACATTTCATCGACACCACTTTGGTCATCCACCAGTTCGATCTCCATGGTGTCTTCCAGTAGCTCCTCCATCTTTTCTGCCTAATCCTTGCCAAATTCTTCCTCATCGGTTACTAACACTATTGAAGCTTCCTCTTCTTCAATGATAGTCCCTAATTCCTGCCTCCTCACTTCTCGAGTCAAGTCTGAAGGCATCAATGGCATGTAAGTGGTCAAAGTAAAAATTTTGAATAACATGAAAACCATAAAGCAAAAAGTGTACTAAGTTTACTTACCTTGGGCAGGCATCTTGAACCGTATACGCTTAACCCGTGGCTCATCCACATTTGAGGCCTCCTCGGTTGAACGTTCATGCTTTGTCAGCTTCGACTTGGCCTTGCCAATGGTCTCTTTGATGACCTGTTTTGCTCTTTTCGCAGTATAAGGCACGTCGTCTGGCTCCAATCCCAAATTGTCACATGTGTGGATTGAGGTACCAGATGACCCCCCTATCGTGATAGATACGAATTCATCAATTCCCTCAGGAGCATCCTGGGACTTGGCTATTTCAAACAAATGGTTGATCCATGGGCAGGATAATTGACCTCGATCCCGTAGAACATACTTATTGTCTGCACGAACCACTAGAAATTCAGCTAAGCAACGAAGATAACCAGCAAAGAAGGTAAAGGTAAAGTGGGACTACACCTCGACATTTGAGTGCAATCGCACTATTTCCTTATGCAGGCCCGACAACAAAAATTGGGCCTAGTTATAATGCATTCCAGTTTCTAGGATGGTTCGCATAATACATATAGCCTCAACACCAAGACTCTGCACCTAGGAAAGGGATTTAGGAAATACCTACGTCCTAAACAAAGGATATAATTCATTCACCTCCTCAACCTTTGACTTCCCCTGCATAGGGAATCCCTTGGCACCCTTGACAATGCCCAACCAGTCCTCTAATTCACGAACCGTATGGAGCTCTTTATGAGCCCTGTCCAAAACTACACTTATACCATCTGCCCGGTACACCAAACAAGTTCGAAAAGAATTCAGGCGACAGATGGAAAACTATCTTAACACCCTTAATCTGGGTGCTGTAGTAAGAGACAGACTCATTGAAGGAATCCACGATCCTGATCATTTATGCTATTGACACATTAGGGATTGGGGTTGTAAAGAGCTCCATAAGGCTAGCATCGTCTAAACAACGAATGATGGATGGTAGGACATGGGTCTGCAACCATTTCTAATCCTTACTAATCTCCCTGAACTTCATGGAGAGAGTACTCTCAGTTCGTTCGGTTGTGACAGGGTCTCTTCCAGGAGGGACATCAACTGTAGATACAATTCGAAAACATCATATCAGTATAACCCCCGACAGTTGAACAAACACGTTAGCACATCTAGAAAACATTGTCATTTACCTTCATTTGTGGACTTAGATGTGCTACCCAAGTCAGAGTCACGAGGAAAAATTGATCTCTTATGCGACCAATCACCATGCAACCATCCACAAGCTTTGCACAGTGCAAACGCTCTAGAGAACCGTTTGTGGAAGTGGATGATATCACCCTTGGTTTGAGCTAATATAGATCCACTAAGGTTGGGACCGGCCATAAAGGTCTCTAGAGTGGTATGAGCTAGAGAAAGCCCATCATCCTCAACGCATGTTCTGTCTAGGGTAACTTGGGGCCTACAAAAGAATGGATGTCAAAATAGAAGTGAATGCCAAACGGCAAAAAGAAACAACAAGCTTAAATGGTCCTACCTATCCACTTGGTACACTGTGCTAGGAGGGTTTTGGAACAACATGCGCACGCGCAGCTAAAAATAAAGTGTTGTTCAGATAATCATGCCATCGTGGCAATTGGGCCCACACGTGCGCTAACGGGCATGTAGACCTGGGCCCGCTAGAAGAACCATCCTCAGTTACAAGTGGTCCCTTGTCAATGTCTTCCATGAACACCATGACACACTCTGCGGCTCTCAGTAACATGGCCTCAAGCATGCTCCGTGCCACCAATTCACTCAGGTGTGACCAGTCAAACACTTTAAGCCTGTCCAGCATGAAGGCGAGGAATTCACACACCCCTTCCCTGAACCAGAACCCATTGTTTTCAATGGTCAGATCTGGGGTAGGTTCATTGGCCTCAATGGGACCAAACCATGGCAATACCCCAATTAGCTCAACAACCAGGAGAAAAGGTTCAGTGTCCCTTCAAGCAACCAAAATGCCATGGTAAATCAGCCATACAAAATTTCATATTATAGGCCGACACTTAGAGAAATTACTAACTGTTTACACTTGGTATATACGCTGCCTAACCCGGTGTATACGCTGTCAAAATTGTTTATGCTCTACCTAACATGGCGTATAAGCCGTCAAACAAATTTTTTAGTCTCAGCATATACACTATAAAAACCATCAACGTATATTCCATAAAAACCCTCAGTGTATACGCCGTAAAAACCCTCAGCATATACGCTATGTAAATAGTATACATTGTGTAAATAGTCTATGCTGAACACTGTGAAAACAGTCTACACTGAACACTATGTAAACAATCTATGCTGAACACTGTGAAAATAGTCTACACTGAACACTGTGTAAACAGTGTACACTGGACGCCGTAAAAAATAGTTAGCGTATACGCTGATAAAATCATCTACACTTCATGCTGGTAAAATCATTTATGAAACAAATTACGCTACAAACAACTTAAGCTATGTACAATATACGCTCAGCATATAGAAACCCTCTACGCTATTTACGCTGGGCATATATGCCAAAACCCTTTATGCTAACTCTCTATGCCGGGTTTATACGCCAAAACCCTTTACGCTAACTCTCTACGCTGGGCGTATATGCCGAAGCCTTCTACGCTACCGAGACTGTCTACGCTACAAAACATGTACAGATGAAAGTAACTAACAGAGGAAAGATTAGAGCCTACCTGTGTGATGATCTAGGCCACGATGGAACCCTTAGCCTGGGCAGACACTGTAGCATGGCCTCGCTCTCCTCTGCAAAGGTCAGGTTAGGCGCCTTCCTCCCCTGGCCTTCCACTTCCTTGCCTTTGCCCATCTCAGCATCCTCTATGCTGGGATTGACAGGTTTACGCTAAGGTTCTGAGTCTCTATGCTGATTCTCTAAGCCTCTACGCTCACGTTGAGCCTCTACACCGAGTTGGAATCCCTACACTCATGTTAAGTTGGGACGTCTACGCTGACGCTTTGACCTCTACGCTCTGCATTTACGCTGGGGTTTATTCGTTTACGTTTACGCTCAGGGTTTGGGTCGTTTACGCTTATGCTCACGTCCTGTCATTTATGTTTACGCTTAGGATTTATGCTTACGATTTACGCTCGATGTCTACGCTTGCTGCAAATTCAACATGGTTACAAATGACGCCCCTTCCCTTTATATAGTGCTCAACCACTACCGTTGCTGTCGCCGCCGCCGCCTTCCGGTTTGTATCTTTTTGCCTTGTTTTACTCATTTTAATTAAAATTTGTTCAAAAATAAAATATATATATATATTAAATACAAAACAAATATTACTACACCCCGGTTCCCTGGTAAACCCAACTTTAGATGTCCACGCTGAACATTCTAGCGCAAACTCTCCTATGTACATTATACGGCTCGGTATGGCCTTAAACTGCCAGATATAAACCCCCTATGGCCCAATATGGCCTTAAACATCCATGCATCTCGGTGTGATGATAAACCACCATTATGCACATGAAAAAAATTTAAGTTGTTTGAGAAGATCGAATAATACTCATCACCTCATTCTGCTCTCTATTTATTGGCAGGAGCAAGCCCAATGGATTGTCAGCATCTATCCACACTGTTAATCATCGATGGGCCATATGGAAAGATCGCAAGGGACATTGACATAAATCTCATCCACTTAAGTTTATCAACGGACGATGTAGTCATAGCCTCAACACAGCAAATGCTAGATAACTATAAAGGTATGACGAGGCCCCTTGACATAGAAGCTGAAAACATCACCGAAGACCCGTTGATCGAAACCCCCATCACCATGCCCGATGGAGAAATTAAAATATTAAAATTAAGCACATTACTACAACCTCAACTGGGAAAAGACATAGAGGATGTGCTTAGGGATAACATAAAAGCATTCACTTGGTCTTACACCGACATGCCCGGGTTAGATCCTTGAATCGTCCAGCACAACATTATCCTTGATCCGAAATTGAGGTCGGTAAAGAAAAAGGAATGCAAGCTTAAGCTTGAGGTGGCATTGGCAGTTCACAATGAGATCAAAAAACTTTATCAAGCTGGTTTCATTCAGGCTGTCGATTACGCTGAGTGGGTATCCAACATGGTTATTGACCCAAAAGAGAATAGAAGCATTTGCCTATGCATTGACTTATGCGATCTTAACATTGCAACCATAAAAGATGATTTTCCCCTGCCCAGCATCGATCAACGTGTTGACTCAACTACTGGGCACTCCCTATTATCTTTTATGGATGGCTTCTCAAGATACAGCCAAATACGTATTAACCCGGAACATCAGCTCTAGACTACCTTCATGACACCATGGGGAACCTTTTGTTATACAATGATGTCCTTTGGCCTCAAGAACACTGGGGCCACATATCAAAGGGCGATGACATTCATTTTTAGCGACTACATGCTACACTCGCTCAACGATTACATGGATGATATCGTGGTTAAATTGAAGACATCGAAACAACATGTACACGATCTTGACTTAGTACTTAAACATTATTTAAAATATGAACTGAGACTTAACCCAAAGAAATGCGTCTTCGGTGTCAAGATGGGAAAAATTCTTGGATTTATAGCCTCAGAAGCAGGGATACGAGTAGACCCGAATAAAGTTAAGGCAATAACAAACTTGAAACGACCTAACAACCTTACCGAACTTCAAGGTCTACAAGGTAGATTACAGTTTATCACGCATTTCATAGAAAAACTAACGGATAAATTAAAACCTATGAATCACTTGTTACGCAAGAACATCCATTTTGAATGGATTCCACAGTGCCAAGAAGCATTCAATAATATTAAAACGACACTTGCCCGACTGCCCACGGTTTATCCACCTCAAAATGGTAAACCGTTTTACATCTACCTCGTCACTTTGGATTCTTCAATCACATCTATGCTTTGCCAAAAACAAGATGACGGAACCAAAGTCCCTGTCTATTATTTAAGCCATGCATTAGTTGCCCCTGAGAAAAGGTATAATGAGGTGGAGAGGTCGTGCTTAGCCTTGGTATTTTCTCTAAATAAATGGCGAAATTACCTCTTCCGTAATCAAGTTAACAGAATCTGCAAGGATAATGTGCTCAAAGCCATCACTGGAAATATTTAAGAGACAAGTCGAATAGCCCGTTGGAAAGCCATGATAGCCGAGTTTGACCTACATTACATAGCGCAATCATCAGTTAAAGGTCAAGCCATAGCAAATCAAATGACCACGTCATCAACACACGATCAAGCAATGATAGAGCCAGAATTCCTAGATGAAAATATAAGCACAATAGACACAATACCTAATGACTACGACACCATTGTAAACTTTGATGGAGCATCCACCTCTCGAGGGGGAAGTTCTGCTACTGTCATCACCTATCCCTCTAGGGAGATCAGACCCTTTGCTTATCATTTAAATTTTCACTGTACCAACAACATAGCAGAGTACGAAGGTCTCCTTAGAGGTCTTGCGGTAGCACTAGCTTCATACATCACACGACTAGTGGTTAGAGGAGATTCACAACTGGTTTTGAATCAAGTAATCGATATTTATACATGCAAAGTGCAACATTTACAACCATACTGTGACTTGGAAAAACACTTAATGAGGTTATTTGAAAACATCGATGTGCAACACATCTCTAGAAATGATAATACCATCATAGATGCACTGGCCACCTTAGCGTTAAACATATCACCTTGACATGTTCCATACATTTCCAAGCTCCATAATCAGTTGTGCCAAACCAATAACTGATACTCCTGATACGTTGCCAATTGCATCCGTTAGCACAACACACGCGATAGAATGGTATGACGACATAAAAGAGTACCTTCTACGCAGGGAAACACCAAAACATTTAATGAATGCACAAAAGGATGCGGTCCAAAAACGTTCTAGGCAATATGCACTCGTAGGGGACACATTGTGTCGTTGATCCTACGAAGGCATATTGCTAACATGCGTTGGCAGTACTGATGCCCAAACCATCATTGAACAAGTACACGATAGACTATGCGGAGGACATATAGCACCAAAAGAAATGGAAATAAAGATTAGACGCTTAGGCTATTATTGGCCACACATGAAGTATGATTGTCTCTCCAAGGCTAAAACATGCAGTACCTGTCAAAGGCATAGTAATCTAATCCATGTCCCACCAAATGAGTTGCATATAGCACAAATCACATGGCCCTTTCAAAAGTGGGGGTTGGACCTTATCGGACCAATAACACCCTCATCTTGTGCAAGGCATAGTTTCATCATAACCACAATAGAATATTTCATGAAGTGGGTAGAGGCTGTTCCCCTTCGAAAAACCACATCTAAACATGTATGCAACTTCATTCTTGAAATCATTGTAACCCGTTTTGGCATCCCTATGACCATCATCACCGATAATGGGCCACAATTCAGCAGTGCTGAAACCAAAACTTTTTGTGAAAGTCTAGGGATCAAAAACTCATTTTCATCCCCTTACTACCCTCAGAGAAATGGGCAAGTAGAGGCCACTAACAAAACCATCATTACAATACTTAAAAATATGCTTACCCAAAGCAAGAGAAGGTGGCACGAATAGTTGGTATACGCATTGTGGGCATATCATACTATGCATCAGACCTCAACAGGTAAAACGCCATATAGTCTTTTTTATGGTTTAGAAGCTATTTTACCTCTGGAATTGCAGGTACCATCTTTAAAGATCACACTTTCTGGACTCCTCGAAGAAGGGAAAAACAATGACCTGTGCATCATTGACCTGGACTTGGTGGAGGAGGAGTGCATACGTGCACTCGACCAGATCGAATGGTACCAAAAACAGCAACGGCAGCGCCATCGGCACGACACTCATAAGCATCCCATCAAGGAAGGTGATCTTGTACTTAAGGCCATCTGGGAACATCTAGATAAATTCTCAGCCAACTGGGAAGGGCCCTACTTGGTCACCAAATCATACGATAACAGAGCATTCAAGTTAGCTTACATGGAAGGGAATGAACTCGCAAATCCAACCAATCACTCGTTCTTGAAACCGTTCCACGTCTGAACATAATCAGGTATGTGTGAGTCTTGGCATCATGACTATAAACTGATACCACAGCTCATCCTGGAATCATGATGGTAAATTGATACCATAGAACAATCCTGGAATCATGACTTAAAACTGATACCAGAGCTCGTCCTGGCATCATGATGATAAGCCGATACCGCACCGTGTCTGCAATGACAATAAACTAGCATCCATTGGGCACGATAGTAAACTGCCATATTCCCACTCGCCAGAGTCTGCTAAGACTATAAACTGGTGTGCCTCTTCATGATCCGCCAAGACTAGAAACTAGCAATGTACCGTCTGCCATGATGGTAAATGGGCAATGTCCAAAAGGTTATGACATAAAAATAACCCATGAAAGTCCACTAATACTATAAACTAGCAAGTTCATCTCTGGTTCCTCAATTTGTAGCTGCATTCAAACTTCATCAGAATTGTTGCATCACTCGCCAATCGGCCGATCCTAATGTCGTTGCTGTTACTCATATACAATGCCTAAACTCTCATCCGATGCCTTCATTTCATCAATAGCTATTTTAAGTCTAAGCTTGCTTATTCACTCATTGTTTTCATGTCTTCTTGGAGTTGTGTTTGTAGGATGACACCTAGAGGTGTTCATACAAGAAGGCACTTCATCATAAGCAGCAAGGTGAGATGTTGTTTACAGTGCATGTGACAAGACTAAATCAAACCATTCTCTAGTACATTCCCCATTTCATATCCCCGCTATCCCTCAACACCTTATACTTGGTTACATCCTAAACACATCCAGTTCAGCCTAAAACATTGAACATACCATTGCATACCACGCCACTCCTAAGCGGTTGCAACCCACAACATGGCATTCGAGCATAAGAACACAAAAAAAAATGTTGTCTCATCCTGCATAAAACACAAGACGAGATGACAATTGTCTTGAATACAAATACTCATGTCAAAAATAATCGAGTGACATCCCGTTGCATGGCTTTGGCTCTCTACCAATAGGCTTCCCCCTTAAACACTATACAAGGATCCTGTTACTCCAAAGAATGCAACACATCATCATGTTGCTTTGGTCTTGCCAGCAAGTCCTCTTGGACACTAACCAAGATTTTTGTTCTGCCAAAGGACGCACATCGCATTTCTTGATTCTGAGTCTGCTAAATAATGGCTATTGACAAGGATCAGCATGATACACACCAGAGCATCCCCTCTACCAAGCATAATCCCTTGGTCAGTTCGTCAGTCCCCACACTCTCCATTTTCCTACCAGCTACAGATTTCACTTTCCCAATCCTATGTACTACAGAACATGGTGCGATGATGTCTAGCCACATGGCAAAGGACAAAGTCTTGATCGAGTTTCTTGTGGTGTTTTGCACTTCTTTGTCGACACTTCTCGGGTCGATTCCTCCAAGCGTTAACAAAGAGGGGCCAATGAAACACCACAAAATTTTGAGCTTAGTACTTTTCCAAAAAGAATCAAGCTAAGTCACGATGCTCCCCAGCATGACTAAAGCTTGGTAACCCCACAAATAGCTTCAAGCAGAGTCAAACTCAATGAAGAGCAATTCCTTGGGACCCATCAATGACCACGACAACATCTGCTATCAAACCTAGAAACTTCGGAGCTTAAAATACTTAGTTTACACTAAGTATGTATTCTCAGCATATACGCCCAACATATACGCCCGATGTTCACAGCGTATACGTCTAGTGTATACACTCCAGATTTCATTTGCAGCGTATACGCCTAGCGTAGACGCCTCACATGTACGCTCAGCAAGTACGACTAATGCATATGCCCAGTGAGAAATCCACAAACACGACATGAAGATAGCATTGCAGAACAAAGTTTGATACAAGGCTTCAACTCATGAACAGAGCAACCATCAGTGTATACGCCCAGCATACACGTCCTCCTGATATAGCGTATACACACTCCTGATACAGCGTATACGCCAAGAAAATGTAACATGTACACTTGTAAATTTTATTCTTTCACACTTGGTCAATGCGCCACGTGTCACCCAACCCGAGTCTAACGTCGAAACCTGTATAAAAATCCCAATTTTTCACTAGAGGGTGGTTGGCAATTTTGAGCAAACTAGAGAGAAAAACAGAGATGCTGAGAACCAGAGCAGAGAACCTTGTACGTTGGACAACCCTATATGCTGAGCATATAGCCTCTACGCTATGCCTATAGTGTGAACCAGCCCATAGTCATCCTTGCATCGACCGGGGCTTTTTGTCCACCTTGTGTCAAAGTCACAACTGCATTAGACCGGTGCATTGTAACTCTCATTTTGAAATAGCATTGTTACATTTTCTTCCTAAAATCTATTACAGTTTTTCCCTAATTGTTGTATGTATTCTATTTACGCTCTTTTACGTTTACGCTCTGTTTGCATCAGTTATGCTGTTTACGCTCTGTTTTACGCCTGTTACGCCATTCACGTATAACCTAGCGTATAGCACCTCGATGTACGTTTGGGGAAATCCTTGCCTGATCCGTGTGTGGACCACTCAAGGTACTCTACCTTTGTTAACTGTAGCTTGCCCTCAAGCGAAGGTACGATCTTTTTTGTATGTCCGGTGATCCCCCAGTTTTTGTTTCCTTCCAGCTGGAGACCGACAATTTCAGACGGTACAGACACCATGCTTACAGAGATCCTTGCCCAAATTTTGGGACTGTGATGAATCATCCGAGTCTCAAAATTAATGGTGTTTCATCTTAGGTAGTTTTTTTGTTTATCATTTTAGTAGATGTTCTGAAATTCCTCCATTATATGTATTGGCTATGTAAGCATGATTTTTTATGATAATTCCTATTGAAGAAAACTCATCTCAATAAGTTTTAGATGCATTATGATAGTGACAAGATGTATTAAATGTTAAAGAGATTATAGTGGTGTCTAGGCATGAAAAAGTAGATTGAATAATTCATGAGAAGGTGCTTAATTTGTCAATATTTTATGCTTGATCATTAATGAATAAGTGACTACTTATAATCTCACACTATTCCATAGTGGAAAATGGGAGATGATCGATATGAATTTCTTTATCGGTTTGCATTGAATTGGGAATGCAAAGGGTCTCATCTTCATTGTTATTAAATTTTTAATAAAAATAACTTATTTTCATACTACAAAGATGATAGCTACCATAGAGGATGTTGTGCTATAGTTTATTCTTAAAATTATTTGATTTCTAGTATTCTTGTGAAAATTTTCTTCAATCATGATGTCGAGTTTACCTCTTGATTTTGACAAGTATTCATGGATAGGTTAGGCACTAGTTTGAATTTAAGTTTAACATGCCATCCAAAAATAGATAGGAAGTTTGAGAGAGTTAACCAAGTGTTGGAGAAAAGGCTTTAGTCTTGTGCTTTATAGATTTAAAATAGTTGGGATAGTTTGTTGTCATTAGATAAATTTTCCTAGAAAAATAGCTACCAGGCAAGTCTAAGAGTAGCATCATATGAGGTTTTGTATGGTAGATCTTGGAGAACTTCCTTGTATTGGGATGTAATTGAGGATAGGTATTATATTATCTTGGATATACTTTTTTGTATGATAGATCATATTCAGAAGATTTGTAAGTAGCTTAAAATAGATCAATATTGTTAAACTATATAAATCATAGGACGAGATCTTTTAAGTTTGAGGTTGATCACAATATGCTTATTCATACTAAAATTCTTGATGTTCTTTGATTAGAAAGGCAAGCTTCCATCTCATTACATTTGATCATTCAATATGCTTCAGCGCATAGGAGTGGTGGCATATTACATAAGTTTTTCTCCATAACCTTTGAGCATGCATGATGTTTTTCATTTATGCATTATTTAAAAGTACATTTCTAATGATAGTCATGTTGTTGATTGGATAGAAATATAGCTCCCAACTAATGCTTCATATGTGGAGCATCGCATTAGGATCATGGATAATATGGAGCCTTGATTGCATAATAAGATAGTCTCCATTGTGAAAGTCATATGAAGCCATCATGGTTTTCAAAAATTAACTTGGAAGCTTGAGTCTGATGTGCATTCATTTCATCTTGGGATTTCCCAAGATGAAGGTTCTTAAGGGGAAGCTTGGATGAGTGGAAGATGTAATAATATGTGTATTTTGATGCTTAGGTTAGTACTCTTACATTATGATTTTATGCTTCTTGATGCTTTGGATATTTGTGCTATGATTTTTCATTATGCGTATGAGTTATTTTGAACTTTTAGCATTATATTATTGGTCTCATATACATTTATTTTATGAATATTAATTATATTTTTAGCTTTTATACACTAACTTGGTGCATGAATTGATAGCATTTTCATGTTGGTTATTGTATGGACATGTGTGACATGTGATGATAGGAGTAGTTTTTGTATAAGCTTCATATTTTTTATTAATTAAATTAATTATGGTATGTACCATTATTAATTTAATTATTCTTGTTATGCCTATCTATTTTATGAGAAGTTTGATAAAGTTCTTTGAATGTTGTTCATCTTGAAACAATAAAATTGAAGTTTATTTTGAAGGAAAAATGGTAGAATATCTTCAAACTTGATCGTGACCATCCAACTTTTGAACTGATTAGCCTTATTAAAGAGGAATTGTAAAGGAAATATTTTTTTACAACAATTACTAAACTTTGATGAAGATAAATATATGAAGATGGTGGTTGACTTCTAAAGAAGTATTAAAGTTGTTGGATGATGAGTGAAGGATATGTTGAAATGAATAGATTGTAGAAAAACTATAGAAATAATGCATAAGAGTGGTTGTGAAATGAGATTTATGGAATTGATGAGAAAATCATGCATCTATTTTCTTCCATTCAAAACTTGTTATTGCATTCATGTATATCCTTAAAATTTATAAAAAATGTATGGATCCATACTTGGAAAATTTGAGGAGACATTTCCCATTAAGAAATTAATGAAATTTATGCAAAATAAAGGTGAGTTGCGGAAAAAATAAATTACATCTACTCATTATATCAAATAAATAAATAAAAATATTATCTTTATTGAATTTTTTCTTCTTGCATGTAGATGCATTAGACTCTATTGACAATAGTTCCTCCTTTAGTATATAATGCAATCTTCTTTTCCCTTCATTCTTGTCTTCTTTGTGCCTATATTATTGTAGTGGTACTCATGTCTATAATGAAGAAGAGATTTGGTGAGTAGATCTACTAGTCATTCATTAGTATTAACATGCAATGGTTTGATATTACTCTCATTTACTTCTTGCTTGATAAAATAGTATTTTATATCAATATGTTTTGATTTTTTGTATAGAACAAGTTCATCTTAGAGTTGAATGGCTAAAGTATTATCACAATATCAATTAATGGGGATTTCTATTTGAAAACCAAGATGATTCATGAGCTTCTTAATAACAAGATGTGTTGAGTGCAGTCTATCACTATGATAAATTCAACTTTACAACTAGAAAGGATTATATAAGTTTGTTTTCTTACTTTACAATATATTTCATATTTTTCATGAAATATTGTTGACCTTGATGTGGAATTTTTATTATTTTGATCTCGATTTCAATGAGCATTTAATTAAGCATAAAATTATTCATCATCTTTGGTGTAAATTCTTTTTTGGTTTCATGTTCCTTTAACACATGTTAGTACATGGGTGAGAGCATGGGAGTGAGATTATCTTAGCTCTTGCATAAATCTTTATAAAAGAAAGATGCTAAATTCTAGATCTAGGCTTATATGATAAATAAATCCAAGTGCTCTAATCATGCTTTCATTGTAACGTGGAATTAGCAAGGATTGTATTGTATTTATTCTTGAGGTTTATGTTGTGTGGAAGAGGCGTTTTGGTGATGTTTTTCTTATTGATTTTGTATTTTTCTAGAATAGCTATAGCCTATGTTTTTGGATGAATTTTTTTCCCTCCTTGTCTTGATCAACTTTTATTTCAAGAAAGTACTTTAGTTCCCCTAGGTCTTTCATTTCAAATTCATTCTTCATATTTATCTTGAAGTCCTTTATTAGTTTATGATTTGTTGATATAAAAATGAGATCATCTACATAGAGAGAGATTATTATAAACTGCTTATTATCATGTTTATAAAATAATGTTCATTCAAACATGTAATATGGGTACCATTTATTTAGTAAGTAGTCTTTGATTCTATGGTACCATGCCTTGAAGCCTATTTTAGGTCATATAAGCCATTTCTTAGCTTCATTTTTTGTCTTCCTTAGCTTTGATAGTGTATTCCTTTGGTTGATATATATACACTTCTTTATTAGGATTTCCTATTATAAAATTTGAGTTTAAATCCATTTGATGTCGCTTGAGATTATGATTATTAACAATTGAGAGAATGAGTTTGTTGGTTTGAAATCTTACAACTGGAGCAAAAATTTCTTCATAGTTTATGTTTTTCTTTCTTTTTAATCCTCTTGCTACTAATATAGCTTTATGCTTAATGACTTCTCTTTTTTTATTAAATTTGGTTTTGTACAACCACTTGCAATCAATTATCTTTTCCCCTTTTTGTTTATCAACTAATTTCCATGTTTTATTTTTTATGATGGCTTCATATTCATTGTCCATGGCTTCTTTCCATATTTTTGTTTTCAAGGCTTCTTCTACATTTTTTGGTTCTAAAGAGAGAGTCAAGTATTCTATGTTGTTGATGGTGTTCAATCTAGTTATTTTTCTTTCAAAGTTATTATCAAATATTTTTTCTTAAGGGTGATTTATTTGTACTCATAGTTTGGAATTGTTTTGGAATTTTATCCTTTCATTTGAAATATAAAAATATTTCATGCCAAATTTATCTTCCATGAATACAACATCTACAGATGAATATCATATTTTCTCTATGAGATCATAACAAGTATATCCACTTGGATTAGTATCATAACCTAAAAAAATGCATTTCTTTCCACTACTATCTAGTTTTTCTATGAATGGTTTTGAAATATTAACATTAGCATGATAGAAAAATGTTATTATGCATTTTATATTTGGAATTTTTTGTAGATAAGTTCATGAGGGGACTTATCTCTATTATCACTATTGATTATCCTATTTGTGATATAGGTTTTTACATTCATGATCATTGAAACACCACCAAAAATTCATGTTGCAAATTGTAAACTTCATTTCCTAGCTTGAGGAAAGAATTCATTGTAAATGTAAGATTTGTAGTCCATGAGCTACACTCTTGAATACTTTAGCTTTTGGTGCTAAAAAATGCATGAAAAGTTTTAATTCCTCAATTCCCAACTGAAAAAAGCTATCTCATGTCTATATTTGGGCTTGAAAATGTTGAAAATGCCTTGGGAATTGCCAAAATTAGCATTGTCATGGATTTTCATAGGGGTATAGCCTCAACTGCATTGAAACCATCTACTCTTAGGTGTAGATGGAATAGATGGAATTTTTCATTTCTAACCCACCATAGTCACCACCAAAACCTAATGAAGATGAAACATTGGAAATGTTGGGATTTTCCATTTTGGATATGGTGGATTTTTCCATTTCCATTTTTATTTCTCTAGTAGTGGCCAATGTAGTCATCCCAAGTCTTTAGTAGTTGTACCATGGCTAGTGTAGACAACATTTTCAAGTAGTTTTGTTAGTTTTGGTAGTTTGTAGCATTTTCCATAGTTTCCAACATTTTTGACATTTTTCATAATTTTCAACATTTTTCAACTTTAGCATAGGCCACCAAGGCTAGTGTACTTGGGATGGTGTCAGCATAGTCACAAAAGTTCGTTTACTATTTATAGTAAATGGATGGGATTTTGTGACTATGTTGTATTCCAAACTTACTATAAATGCTAACTACACTAAAAATTGTAACTATTGTAACTTGAAAATGAACATCAATCTATCAATAATCAAGAAAATGATGTGTAGGTTCCAAAAATAGCAATTCCACCCCTATAAAAATCCAACATAAATACCTTATTCCTTTTCAAAACCTTGAAGAAAACAACATCATAACTAGTGATGAGTGGTGAGGTACCCCTACACTTAATCATATGAATATGAGTGTTCATACATGATCTGGTCGAACTCTGAAGATAGGATAGTTGTGGTATTTAGATACTTACTTGTTGATTGCAATTCACTGTCTTCCCACTTGGACTAGTATTTTCTTTGTCATGTATGGTTTAGTCCAGAGTGAGGTGTATGATGTGGTCCTAAACTAGTGCTACTCCTAGAGGCAATGGAAAATAACTTTAATTAAGCTAAGAGGAAAAGGGTGAAAAGATTCTAAGCTAGCCTAAGTGCAATGAGCATCCATCCCTTAATCATTCATACACATATTGGACCTTGTGTACTGTTACTAGGATTACTAAGCGCATGTCCTAGCTATGCTACTGGGATACCAAGTAGTCACACTTAAATGCTTGTGATGAAGTCATGCTCATTCCACATTTACTAATAGGGATAGGACATGAGAGTAGAGAAATATTAATTATGAAATCAATAAATAATAGTTAAACTAAGTGAATTCTACAATGATAAAGTAATCTTAATCTTTCTTGTCGATCATGTGCATGTCCAGGTACATCACACTCAAATAAAGGTTTTGAACAATTACAATCATCATATTGTGGGAATGAATTAAGGAAAGGATTTAGAGGAATTGAAACTAACAAAAATATCCTACTCTAATACTAATTTTTCCTATTACTTTCTTGTGCACCTAGTTGTGTATTTATAGGCTCACACAGGAACCACGATATCGTGTTTCCGATATCACTAACCAGGCTACAATATCACGTACCCAATATCAAGGTCCAATATTGAGGATCTAAATTAGGACTTATCATATATCAAGGATCCAATATTAGCACTTGGTTAACAAGGGTTTGATATCAGCACTTGACCAACCACGATTCATCATACCCCCATGACTGAATAACAACTTTTCCTCAAGTTAGAAAAATCAGAACGAGTCCAATTGATTACACAGTGGATAGGTATGGGATTATTAACTAACTAGGAATTATTCATGCCATAGTGTGGGATTGAACAAAACAAAATTGGGAAATAGACATAAAATTAGAAAACTTTGTTGGAACTCATGTGGTTCCAGGTGGCAATGGTTCCTCCATGGGTGCATTTCCTTTGTCCTGTGTGCCAAGCTTCTGAGATTGATATCGTTGAAGAAGTGTCTAATGTTTCTTCTCTTCTATCCAATGATTATGAGTTGTCCATGCTAATGTTCCAATGTTTGATGTCGTTGACACTTCGCATGGACTCCTCAGCTACGGGAACACTTGATTGGCCTTGACATGCCATGCCACAAATACCTATTGTTCCTCTTCATAGGCTTGGTCCCTGACCTCTTCACCTTTTTCTTGGCTAGATTTTGTAGTGACAGGCATTCCCTGATGAATGCTAATTGTGCCTCCTACTTTGCATGTTTACATGAGGTCCTTAACATCTACCTCCCCCTAGGCATTTATTTGCACCTTGAGAAGGTCCTCCTTGTTGTCCTCTTTTAGGGGTCATCTATAATCACACAAAGATCAATTATTAGTAATTTTATTGAAAGAAGTTTAATAATTTCATACCTTACTTATCACCTTTAGTAATTGTTGAATTCTTTGCTTAGTGTGATTTTAGAGTTAGAAATTTTTTCAAGGAAGTTGCCCTAAAAGTTAAATGTTTGACTTGGTTTATTTAGGTGACACATCAAAGGACACATAATTGTTTTGAGAAATGTTTGATTAAATGATGCCAAAGGAAAGAATAGATTTGAGAATGAAGTGCTCAGAGGGTATAAAATGATGTGGTGGTGTGCAACAAGTAAAACTTACAAAAGTCACTCAAGTGGATCCTCCCCAAAGTAGGTTCCAACCTATAATGTCCTTGTGTAACCACACCTAAAAATGTCTATAGGAACTAGAATGGTTAAATGTAATTTATACCAATGCAAAAAAATACATACATGTTAGATACCACTATGATGAGGTATGAATTCTATGCCACACAAGACACAAGTCTAAATTCTTGAACAACGAGATGGGATGAATCATAGAACAGATTGTAGAGATTGGGACATGAGGTAACTAACCTAGGGCATGATGAATCCTGAGTGTAGGATGTGATTAATGTATCATTAGCCCATCACTCCAGAATCAAGACCAAGTCCATTCCTTCGATCAGTGACATCGCATTATTTCATCTGATGATGGACAACCATAAGAGCATCATGACAGCAAGGTGTACGATCACTTGGAATTTTGTCCAAGGGAGGAGTGATTAGGAATTGTTTTGTGGCACTTTGATCTTGATTTTTTAAAAATGTTTAATCCAGAGAAGCTTCCTACCTTCAAGCATGGGTGCATGTCTTTCTAGTGGGATCCCCTAGAATAGCATTGGTTTTCTTGAGTGATTGCCTTTATTACTCTTACTCCCATTTTTTGTTAGATCTACAAGGATCTTAGTACAACTAGGCTGCATGGTAACTCTTATAGATGTCACCAAAGAGAATCCACAAGTCCCCTTGATGTCACCCCTAGTCATTCCCTCTTAGTCCATCCTTCTTCGCTCAAAGTATAATGAGCATAAAATTACATTAAGTTTTGAGATTACTCATGTGACATAACCACATAGTTGTTGGAGTATTGATTGGTGGCCCTAATAAGGTAACACAAGGTTTTGAGTTCAAGGAGAAGGATGCATCACAACATTGAACTTGTGTTGGTTTGGAAGACATACTGGGTTTAGCATCGTGCTACTTCTTTCTATGACCATGCATAAATAAAGCGTTCTTTTTTGAGTACTTCCACTATTGCTGATAGTAGTAGCACAAGTAGCATTCATAGGTTGGTGATGTGGTGCAAAACCTTCTGGTACAATTGGTGGCGATGTAGAAGGAGGTGAAGGATGAGAATATTGTTGTTGAGGGAAAGTGTGAGGTACATGAGATGGTAACCTTGGTGGAGAGGGTATGAGTGGATAGTATTCTAGAGAATGATAATGATAAGGTGAAGTAGAGGATGATGATCGAGTTGGAGAAATAGGGTGCTAAACATAGTAAGCATTTGGTTTTAGGCCATACAAATAATATGGTTGGGTTGCCAATGGCCTTTCCCATGACTGGGGCTTTGGCCATTGTGGTTGAGCCTGATATTTCTGTACAAAATCTAGATGTAACATTCCTCCCCAATGCTCATGTAAATGTGAAAGAGCTGGGCATTGGCCTTTGGAGTGATCGTACAAATAAAGATTGCATTAATATGTGAAGTTGGTAGTTAGGTTCTTATTCTTATTATCTTCTACCTTTTTTTTCTGATTGTTGCGTGGTGTCCTATTCTATTTCTTGATTTGGCATAGTTGTACCTCTAATATTGTTATCATATTCTCCATATTTTCTATGCACCCATTTTATTATCTTATTAATCTTTGCCTCAATTTCATCTAGTGATTGTTGCATTGGAAAAGGTAGACATGGTTACACTTCCTTGAGGTGAGTTGATTTTTCCTCTTTATGGTTATGGACTTTTGCTAATTTGAGATTTTGGTCTCATTGAGAGTTTTCAACATTCTCCCATTTAGCCATTTTCTTTTCTTATTTTGCTACCCACTTAATAAGCTCTTGGAGTTGGTGGGTTTGTAGCTCATAAAGTTGACCTTGGGCATACATCCCTAGGGTTTTCCTTGTTTCATTACAAAGCCCATCCATGATGTGATACATTAGCCTTTCCATAGAGAATCCATGGCCTAGGTAGTTGTTTAACAAAGAATAGTATCTTTCTAAGGCCATGTCCAAGGTTTCATGTTGCCCTTGTTTCCATTCTTGGATTTGTCTCCTCAAGGCTAACACTCTGGCATAGGTGTGATATCGTTCAGTAAAGAGTTCTACCATTTTTGACCCACTACGGATTGACTTTGGTTTTAATGATCTGTACCACACTTTTTCTTGGTGAACAAGTATCATAGGAAAGAGCTTAAGTATTTTCCATCCATTATCGATATTATTCCAGACACAAGCATCATAGAAGGCTTGTATATGCTATCACGGATCTAAATCATAGCCTCCTACAAATCAATCCTAGTTAGGTAGCTTTCTTTGTGATGCCTACAGGATATTTGAATGACCTCTTGTATAGGCATTAGGCTCTTAGTGGCTAGCAGGGGTTCATCGTCACTAAGTAGGTTGTGAGTTTACGAGTTGAGATGATGTTGTCCTTGTTCATGTTTGCGTTCTTGATTTTCTTTGTGAGCTTGATTTTTAGTTCTACGTAAATCCCTTGAAAGATAGTCATCCATGTTTCAATTTGACATTCAAAGAGTAGAGGAAGAGAAAGAACTGAAAAACTTGTCCTAACTTTTGTAAGTTTTCCAATGATCCCCTAATAGATTCTTGTTAGTTATTGAGAAGGTCCTAGGACTTTTGGACCTCCTCATTCTATGGGTTGTCCCATCCTTACTAGAGGTGTCAGAGTTGGTTGACAAGAAACCTTGAGTATCATTGAGATACTCATGAACATATTGAATTCTTGCATAAATTTGTGTACTCCAAACTTTCTCTTTATCATATAATTCGTTGGTTCTCCAATGAATTACCTCATTAGTTGTGGGGGTAGCATAGTCTTGTGAGAGAGACATTGTTGTGAGTGGTGTGTGACTTAATTGAATTTAATTTAAGTTCTTTTCTAAAGGATATATCATTAATACTTGTTACATCACTGTTTTATGATATAACTAGTCTAAATAACTAACACCATCCCTGAAAACAGCACCAATGATGAGTGGCGAGGTACTCCTACACTCAATCATATCAATATGAGCATTCATGCATGATCCAATTGAACTTTGTAGATAGGCTAGTTTTGGTATCTAGATAGTTACTCATTAATTGTAGTTTGCTATCTTTCCACCTGGACTAGTATTTTCTTTGTCACATATGGTTTAGTCTAGAGTGAGGTGTATGATGTGGTCCTAAACTACTGCTACTCCTAGAGGCAATGGAAAATAACTTTAATTAAGTCAAACGGAAAAGGGTGAAGCGAGTCTAAGATAGCCTAAGTGCGATGAGCACCCATCCCTTAATCATCCATACACATCTTGGACCTCGTGTACTACTGTTGGGATTACCGAGTGCATGTCCTAGATACACTACTGGGATACCAAGTAGTAACACTTAAATGCTCATGCTTAAGTCATACTCAATACACATTTACTAACAACGATAGGAGATGAGGGTAGAAAAATATTAATTACAAAAGCAATAAATAACAATAAAATATTTAAACTAAGTGAATGTTGCAATGATGAAGTAATCTTGATCTTTATTTCTGGTCATGTATGTGTCCAAGTATGTGACACTCAAATGAAGGTGTCATACAATTACAATCATCACACTACGGGCATGCACTGGGAGAAAGGATTGAGAAGAACTAAAATGAAAACTAGCTTTTAACTAAACTACCCCCACTCTGTGCACCTACATGTGTATTTATAGGCCCACATAAGAGTCATGATATCATGTATCCGATATGGCTAGCTAGGCCATGATATCACATACCTAATATTGTGGATCCAATATCATGGCTCCAATATTGGAGACTAATGCATCATGATTCATCAACTAGTTTCCAAATTTGAGCATTTTCCATACCCTAATAGCATTTTTGTAACCAGGAGCCCTTGTGACCTTACAACCCCATTGGCAGCAAAAATTAGTATCTATGTTGGGCAAAATGACTCCCATGTAATACTCTTACACAAAAGGTAGAACACCAATTTTTGAAAACCATTGCTAATCTTGGTCAAAATCAATGTGAAGTTGCTAGATACTAGAGTTAGGAAGAATCTTGATTATGGAGTTGACATAGAACATAGTCTATAAGCTCTAGCAAACTTCAAACTCTCTCAAGAAACTTCTTGTGTACTTAGCACAAAATTTGTACTTTTTGAACCTTGATGAGACGCAGTTCGCACAGGCTGCGATATCACATCCCCCACGATATCGCGTACGTGATATCACATCTTTCCCTATGATATCATGTACGCGATATCGTAGTCTGCCACCATGTCTATAAATAAGAGGCGGCTCTCCCTCACTCGGGATCCCAGTTTTAGAGTAGCGAAGCTCTGGTAGTTTGATCCCTCCAAAGTTAAATTTATTTCCCGTGTCTGCCCGCAGTGTGGTGAATGTAATTGTACGTTGTCTTTATTCGAGTGTGTCGTACTTGGACACGCATCATTGTAGCAATAAAGATCGAGATTACTTCATCATTGTAGCATTCACTTAGTTTATTTATTTGTTTGTTTATTTAATGTTATTTATTGCTTTCATAGCACGGTGTGAGTACGACTTGATTACGAGCATCTACGGATGTGTACGGCTAGTCAAGGGATCGGTTACTCATCACGATTAGTTTCTCACCCTTAAACTCCTAGAAGCGGAACGAGTACGACTTGATTACGAGCATTTAAGTGACTACTTAGTAGCCCAGTGATGTAGCTAGGGGGATCTACACTTGGTAACCTAGTGGCGTATTTGGGATCTGCACTTGATAATCCCAATGGCGTACCTAGGCCTATGCTTGGTAGTCCCATTGGTAGTCATGCACGAATTCCAAGATGTGTATGGTTAATCAAGGAATCGGTTGCTCATCACACTTAGGCTAGATTAGACTCTCTTACCCTTTTCCTCTTAACTTAGATTAGTTAATATTATTTTCCACTGCCATCAGGAGTAGCGTTAGAATTAGAACACATCATACACCTCATCTAGACTAAACCATACATGACATATGCAAAACTAGTCTAGGTGGGAAGACAGTGAACTGCGACCTAAGGCTAACTATCTAGGTGCCAGAACTAGTCCATCTGTGGAGTTCGACCAGATCGCGTGTGTGACGCTTGTTTCGTATGGTTGAGTGTAGGGGTACCTTGCCACTCATCATTGGTGCCATTGCCAGGGATGGTGCTAGTTATCTAGATTAGTTATATCATACAAGGTCGTTGTAAAGGGATTAACGATATATCTCTTGAAAAGAAGTAATTATAAAAAAGTTACATAAATTCACACACAACAATGCCTCTCCTACAAGATGATAATAACGCCACACTTAGTGGGGAAGTTCATTGGAGAACCAA
>MNCI01007440.1:268350-324881 GCA_015680685.1 Gnetum montanum
TTCTAGGGGGTCCCGCTAGAAAGACATGCACCCATGCCTGAATGTTGGCGGCTTCTCTAGATTTAGTAAAGTGAAAAAAAAAGAAGAAAGAGAAAAAGAAAAAGGAAGTGCCATAAAACAAAAATCACTCCTCCCTTGTACTAAACGCCAAGTGATCGTACACCTTGTTGTCATGGTACTCTCATAGTTGTTCATCATGGGATGAAACAATGCGATGTCATTGATTAGAAGGATGGACTTGGTCCTGATCTTGGAACGATGGGTCAATGACACGTTAATCATGCTTTACACAAAGGATTCATTGTGCCCTGGGTCAGTTACCTCATGTCTCGATCTCTACAATCCCTTTCTATACTTCATCTCATCTCACTGTTTGTGTAATTGTAGCTCGTGTCCCATCTAACATACAATTTTCATCTCATTTCAGTGATATTTACATGCATGTGTTTTGTAGAGTTAGTGTGGATTACATTTAACCCTTCCAGTGCCCACAGACACTTTAAGTATGGTTACACAAGGGCATAATAGGTTGAAACCTACTTTTGGGAGGATCCACTTGTGTAATTTTGTTGTAATCTTCATTAATTCTCTCGCTTAAACACACAATTTCTTACCCTCAGCTTCATTTTCATAAATTTCTTTCCCATTTATTAACCATCACACTTTAATGTTTCAATGTACCATTATATTCCCTTTTCTTCATAACCGCCAAATTTTTAATTGTTCAATTCACATCAATATCATTCAAAGTGCCTCTTGAATTCATGTAATTTCCCTTTCATATATTAATTCTTGTCAATGTCCTCATTTTACATAAATAATTTCAAGAAAATCATTAAAAAATTCGGTCTTTTTCAGGTGTCTCACCTTTGTTGGGACGAGATATCGTGTACGCGATATCGTGTCCCACGTGATATCGCATACGCGATGTACCGTACGTGATATCACGTCCTATTTTCCTATAAATAGGAACCCCCACCGCAACACTTAGCTTCATTTGGCCATTTACGCAGGGGGAAGTTTTTGAATTTTTTGTCTATGACTTGCGCTTGCGTGACCCTTGTTGTTACACTCATATCTCACACGTTGGTACTCTGATTTGAATTCCATTTGAACCTGCTTGAACCCGGAGTGTTCAGTTTAATCGTGGGGGAGAGACACTTGTCAAAAAGTTCCTAACTTTTCTGAAGTTTGTCATCGCCCGAAGGACATCAATTAGGGTAATTAATACTAACACTTAGACAAATTGTGCCAAAAATCATATGACCTTAAGTATACCAGGAGGTTAAATTGAAATTCCACCTAAGTCATAGGACCCATTATCATAATTTTTGGGCACGATCACACAATAACATACGATCTTCAATTTAAGGAAAGTAGTAAGGTATAACTTGATTTCCTAAACAACCTTACTAACGTTGGCCCATGTGATTGTAGATGGCCCCGAAACATTCACAGCAGAAGAGTCCTACCCAAGGTGGGATGAAACAACCTAGGAGAGGTAGAAGGCAAGGCCCTGCTGGACAACATAATGAATAGGAGGTGTACTCATTCAATATCCATCAAGAAGGACCTCCTACCAGACGATCCGGGCAGGTGGAAGGAGGAGCTGCTATGCCTGAACTGGGACAACAAATCACGATGCCCCCAGAATGTGTTCAGGCCATCCACACGAAGTCCAAAATTGCTTCGGTGATTGTGGAACTCAACTTTAAATCTTTCAGAAAGTTCGCTCCTGAGGCTGTTAGAGATCACCTCAAAGGGTATCCCTTATGGCCTATCCTCTCTGAAAAAGGTGCCTGGTACTTAGGAAAAATGTACGTATTTTGGCACAATAAGGAGCAAGGCACCACAGTCAACATCGGTGGTGTGACAATAGATTTTTCTGTACATGCAATTTCAGAGGTGTTAAACCTTCCGAATTTAGGCCCCCATGTTGATCAGTTTTCCACCCAATCCAACCCTGATGTGTGAAAGGATTGGCTAGAGAAGGCTTATGGCAGAGATAAAGCTTTTGGTGAGCTGACAACAGAAGAGAGAGTTTATTTTAAAATCGGAACCTATCACCTCTTCATGACAAAAGGTTTGAAAAGAATATTAATGTACGTGGCAAGAGGATGTGCAGTGTTGATGGGAAAGGTTAACGCTAACCTTCCCCATCTATATTTGACAGAGATCCTAAGGCGATTCGAAGAATAGAAGTTAGGGAAAATGGCACTCCCTTTTCCCTGCCTTATCAGAAAATTGTGCCAACGGGCTGGTATTTGGGAACACACAAATGACGTTCTCTGAAAAGCCCAAAATGCTTCTTATGCTGAATTATTAAAGGCGCTAGCTCCAAGAAAGAGCACTAGCGAAGAGCTGGGACCAGATGAAGAAGATGAAGAAGAAATGATTGAATCCCTTACAACTCAACTTGCAGGACCCAGTCAACCTCCAGCCACAGGTCCTAGCCAACAACAAGCAGGACCCGGCACAAGCCAGGATCAGCCACCGCCGCAAGACTACAGACCGTCAATGAGCCATCTGAGGGCCATCGCCGAGATGGTTAGTTGGGGAAGTTGTAATGACGCCAATCTCTTCCATGTAATTGATGATGCTAGCCAGCCTACGATTTCAGTAGATCACACATGGGGTGAGTTGTCATTGCAAATAAGAGGAGGGGAAAGCAGATGCTCACAACAGATCTCTGGACACGCAACATCTTTTCAAGTGCAGTTAGAGACTAGTGAAGGGGCCACTGTGGTGTTCATGCAACACCAGGATGCCATGGGAGCAGCTGAAGTGGTCGCTGACCACATCAAAGAGTCTTTGAATGTACCTAGTATGCTACGGGTAGATCTTTCAAGAGCACAGGATTCTCAAACTATTTCCGGAACCTCAATGACTCTTGCGGAACATGAGGATGTATTGGACAAATTACTTCAAACAGGACAAGTTTTGATGTCCTTGTTTAACATCCCCCAGGATGTAACGGAAATTTAGTTAGACCTCATATCCACAAAGGGGAAGTTGGTCCTATCTGAAGTAAGGGCAGAACATGCTGAAGTTGAAGTGCAGAAATTACAAGAGCAGCTCATCGCCTTACAAGCAGCATAGCGGGATCCTTTGCGATTGGTTCCCGCAGACCAGCTAGACAATTTTAGAACCGAGCAACTAACAAATCTAATTGTCGAAAATAAGAAGGTGGCAGAAGAAAAGGAGACGGCCACTTGGGACACCTCCGCAGCAAAGGCGCAAACTCATGTGCATCTTAAGGCACTCAAGGCCTTGCAGGAAGAGAATAAGCAGTTGGTTTGCAGAAAATCTTCGGTTGAATTTTGTGGAGAAACAAAAGAATGTTCTCAATGAACACTTCCATCAGTTGCAAGAACAATTCATTTGGGTCAACCGAGATGTAAGCCGTTTAGCTAGAGAAAATCGAACCCTCTCAATGGAGGAGGTATGCGCTATTCACCAAAAATCAGCCATCGAAATTAGCGTGTGGCAGAATGAGGCTAAACGACATGAGAAGCTGAAGGAGCATTTCTGTGATTAGGTGGGGATGTACAAACAAATTCTGGAGAAGGAGATCCAGATGGCCAAAGCTCAAATCAACAACATCAATGCCCAGCACACTGATTGGGGGGCCATATTAGACACTTATGCCTATGCCCACCAAGCAGAAATTAAGAACCGGGACTTGTAGATCCAGGACTTAACTGAATACATGGAGTTGGAAAACCTTCGATATGCCAAACTGGCCATGTTAACAGTAGGATGCTTGAGGTCAGAGCTCGAGCAGCAGGTAGCTTCTACCCATATCAAATATGAAGCAGAATTTGTAGAGTGGAAGAAGTTGGCTGAAAAACTTGACGTCGCAAATTCTGAACTCGCGGTGGTAAAAGAAAGCTACCAAGGACAGAAAGAAGTGGCAACTGACTTGGCTTGATGGCTAACAGAGCTTCAAAAATACAAAGACAAAGCTAGAGCCTATGAAGAGGAACGACGGGTGTTTGCGGCATGGTACGTCAAAGCTAATCAGATGTTCCTGCAACTACCCTGTCCGTGGGAAGTGCTGACTCCATCAAAAATCGGAGCATCAGCATGGACAACACAAGACCCTCAGACCGAAGAGGAGAAGCTCCAAGCTATTCTTTAGCATCATCAAACTTCAAAGCTTGGAGCACGTGACAAAGGGAAAGCACCCATGGAGGAGCCACCGCCACCAGGAACTACATGAGTTCCACATTTTTGTAGTTGTAGCATTTTTTCTCTGTGTTGTGTCTTCCCACACTGTGGCATTAGTCCATTTCTTTTTCCAATTAATAATCCCATACCTATCCACTGTGTAATCACTGAAGCTTGTTCTCCTTGTAACTTTAGAACGAGTTTTTATTCAGTTGTGGGGGTATGATGAGACGCGGTTCGCACGCGATATCGCGTACGTGATATCGCATCTTTCCCTATGATATCGCGTATGCGATATCATAATCCGCCACCATGTCTATAAATAAGAGGCGGCTCTCCCTCATTCGGGATCCCAGTTTTAGAGTAGCGAAGCTTTGGCAGTTTGATCCCTCCAGAGTTAGATTTATTTCCTGTGTCTACCCTCAGTGTGGTGAATGTAATTGTATGGTGTCTTTATTCGAGTGTGCCGTACTTGGACATGCACATGACCGGCAATAAAGATCGAGATTACTTCATCATTGCAACATTCGCTTAGTTTATTTATTTGTTTGTTTATTTAATGTTATTTATTGCTTTCATAGTGCGGTGTGAGTACGACTTGATTACGAGCATCTACGGATGTGTACAGCTAGTCAAGGAATCGGTTACTCATCGCGATTAGTTTCTCACCCTTAAACTCCTAGAAGCAGAACGAGTACAACTTGATTACGAGCATTTAAGTGTGACTGCTTGGTAGCCCAGTGGTGTAGCTAGGGGGATCTACGCTTGGTAACCCAGTGGTGTATTTGGAATCTACGCTTGGTAATCCCAATGGTGTACCTAGGCCTGCGCTTGGTAGTCCCAGTGGTAGTCGTGCACGAAGTCCAAGATGTGTACGGTTAATCAAGGAATCGGTTGCTCATCGTACTTATGCTAGATTAGACTCTCTTACCCTTTTCCTCTTAGCTTAGATTAGTTAATATTATTTTCCACTGCCATCAGGAGTAGCGTTAGAATTAGAACACATCATACACCTCATCTAAACTAAACCATATGTGACATATGCAAAACTAGTCTAGGTGGGAAGACAGTGAACTACGACCTAAGGCTAACTATCTAGGTGCCAGAACTAGTCCATCTGCAAAGTTCGACCAGATTGCACGTGCGACGCTTGTTTCGTATGGTTGAGTGTAGGGGTACCTCACCACTCATCAAACCTGTAACTTTATTTCCAATATAATAAAGTAGTAGTTCATTGGTATGTAAATCTAATTTCACATTTCCATTTTTGTGTCTTTTTTCATTTTAGATCTACAATTCCATTTTTGTTTATGTTTTTGTTTCTATTTATGTTTATATTTTCATTTTTGTTTACATTTTTGTTTATGATTTCATTTACATTTCCATTTACATGGCTATTTTGCACTTCCATAAGTACCTAGGTGATTGACCAGATCGTCCAAGATGCCTTGAATATCATTTTCTAGAGGCCTTGGTATTTGAGGCCAAAACTATTTTGATGCTTGGGATATTCTAATTTCCATTTCAACAACTGAATTTTTTAGGTCCAATAGTTTTCTAGCACTAGAAGGAGGGCCTCCACTCAAATTCCTAGCCATAAAAACCTTTTTCCATTTTTTTCCCAACACCAAGTCTTTTATGTTTCCAAGTGAAAGACTTGCCAACATATTTCATTGAAATCAACATTGCTATTGAAAATCCCTTTCCCACATATCTTAACATAGTTTTGATAAGCGAATTGAGTGTTTCATCTACACTTTCATAATAGTTGTTCATTTCCTTGAAGGTAGCATAGTTAACCATAAAAATTATTGGTGACCATTTGGGTTAAGACCGTTAAGGTTGTGCCTCTAGTCATGACCTAGGATCATTGGAAACAAATGTGTTCCTCAAAATAGGATTTAGCTGCTTACTAGTCTTCTAGCAACACCAAGGCCTAAATACCTCCAAATAAACTTAGTGGTTATGAAACGAACTAAACATGAGTATGCGTTTGTTGTTGTAAATGTTAAAATACTTGGGTTTGTGTATGAAACTATAATTGACNATGCTCCATGAAATGGCCAAATGTGCCAACAGTTTCTATTTTTCCAAGTCACTTAGTCTATATGTAGTACATTACTTATAACAAATAAAATTTCATAAAAATGTTTGAGCATAATTTTGCTATTCTACTTCTAATTTCCCCTAGAGAAAAAATTTCATAAGAAAACTAGAAATACAGTGAAATTTAAAGGATTAGAAAGAGAAAAGAAAAGAAAATAGAATTGTGTGAATCTCAAACATTTAGGAAAGATAAATTGAACATGATAGAACACTTTGTAATAAAGCTATTCCAAATCAATCTAAATAGGAATTGTCCAAACCCTCTAAGCCCAATAAGCAATTTCGTAAAAGACAATCATATTACACTATCAAAACACTTTGTAAACAACAAGTACAAAGTTTTGTTTGGTTAGTTAATAGTTATCAAGAATTGCAAACACTAGAACTAGTAGAAAGTTTTAACAATTTTAAGATTGATATTCCAAAGCAATAAACTTTTAAAAAAAATGAAGCCATTTCAAACTAGTCAAAGTATTAAAGATTTTCTAGATCTTTTAGACTCAAACAAGAAATTTCTATAAAGATGCTTTTCTAATACAACATAAGCTCTTATATGGAAAAACTAATAAAAGTATAATATTGTGCAAAAATAGAGCTATAAGAATAATATAGAAAATCCCAAAATTAAATGCGAAGCACATTACTATCTAGACAATTACTAAATAATTTAGACAAAATGGGAAGGAATGAACTCATAGAATTAAAACAATGCAGCTAAATTGATGTCTTTAGCAATCCATGCTTTTACAATCTTCAATATTCTTCTAAGTATCTTCTTACAGTTCCTCCAATGTTCTTCTTCCCTTCTCTGTCCTTGAAATCATTTTATAGTGACTTCAAGGTAGTTACAATCATCGTGAGAAATTAAGGTGGGTTACAAACATTATGGGGATTAGTTATAACCACCATAGAGTTAAATGCTATAGTTGATAAGTGTTTGGTAGTTACAACCGTTATGTTGATTAAGAAGCTACAAATGTCCTATTTTGTGGTTACAACATCATGGAGAATTAAAATTCAATTGCAACCACTAAGGAAAGTTACAATTACTTTTGTCTTTTAAAAATAATGATAATAATAAAGTTTCATTTCATTTCATTTAAGACCTGGACAACCGCCTAATATACATCATTTTGACTTTTCAACTATATTATCTTAACATTTCTTATCCATAAAATTTCTTCATCCTTTGTAAAAGACTAGAAAATTTACGTTATGTTTTTTGCCTGTTCTTATGCTTTATCTTATATTTCACATGAGCCTCGAGATATTTTATTATTCACCAATCTAATGGAATTCACGTTCTGGCCGCAGCGGATAACAGATTTGGGAGTAATCGGATCGTTCGTCTTGTATTTCGCCATGGCCGCAGAATCGTTCTTGAAGCTACAGTGCATGATCTCAAATCCGACGAACTGGAAACCGTATCTGGATCTGTATGCGATGCTCTACTACTGCAGAAACAGGCCCAACGAATGATGTAGACATGGGAATAGGGACCTTCCGGTGAGCCCAGGATGATGATTCCGGTGAGCGCTGCAGTGATGGTGACGGACGAGATCGCCTTGTCCTCCCATCAACTCGCTAGAATACTACTACACCATAGAAAACTACCAAACAAACCCTTGGAAACCTCACTGCCAGAATCTGGTCGATCCTCAGCAACGTCGGCGCCATCGTCATTGTCACCCGTGGATGATGAAAATCTCATCTGAAACCGTAGCACCATCTCCATCAGATTCAGATGATGTCATCTCTATTTGCCGCAGCGGCTCTGCCGAAACTGCAGGCATCGTTGGCGGTGTCACTTCTGCGTTGAATTTCACTTCCCTTTGTCTTTTAACCTTCTCCTGTAGATTTTGCAAGGTCTGATTTGCAGTTTTACCAGCATTGCAGCCCGCAGTGCAGTGATTCTTTCAAGGTAAAGCGTTCCACAATTTCTGTGGCTACACAGCTCGAAGTTGTCGATGATTTTCTTCAAAAACGAGAACCGATCCTCTGGAATTCAGCAATCTCTGGTGGCCTCATGGCCATAGCCTGTCACGATGAAATTTACAGGAACCGTGCACTAGTTTTCGTGGCCACTGTGGGTGACTTTTTTGTAAAATGAGAAAAATCCCTTGCTTGTCACCATTTTCTCAGCATTCCCTGCATCAGGAAATATTTATTCTATGCGAATATTGTAGTGCTTTTTCACCTCGGAAGACAATCGGTAAGTTTCTGGATCTAGCCTTCCCATAGCAAGACTGAAAACTCTGAAACGACGCCCTGTAAGATGTGCATATTTGATAAGAGCCACATCTTCTACACCACTAAAAGCTATAGAAAAATCGTCACCAAGCATCGACTGAGCTTTGTCCATTATTTCCAGAGGAGATGCAAGCAACAGATCCTTGGCCACCTGGCCATGGTAGAAATCTCTCGACTTTACCGTGACTTTTGTCTCAGCAGCAGTTTCTGCAACTGTTAGTGTAACCACCGAGGATAATAGAGTCTCTCCGTTGAAGAGGCTGTGATACACTTTCATGTGGCTACTGCTTCTGACTCCACTCTTTTGACGACGTTGGCAATGCCATGGCCTTAGTCTGAACGGAGCCTGTTCAATTCTGGGAATGTTTCCCAGAGGCCTGATTGCATCTTTCAACATAAGGAGGGAACCCCACACAACATGGACATCATTTTTAAACCTCTCAACTCTGAACACAGCAAAGATATACCAATCAAGCATGGAAAGTAGCCATCAACTTTATAAACCCTTGTTTCCACACGGTGTTACTGGCTACCTAGCATTTGCCTGTAGCTTTCCTTTGCATTTTCAGAAGGATGAAATATATTTTTAAAGCCTGCTCCAGTAAATGGCCATAACATGTCAACAAAAACCTATTTCTAAATCCAAAACCAGTTTTTATTCCATTGCAAAACCTTATTTCATTCTGGAAGTCATATTCCGTTTCAAAAGCCCTTTTCCATTTCAAAACCTAGTTTCTATTGCTAAAATTCATTTCCATTGCCAGGAAAACCTCTTTTCTTCATTTTTACCACTCAACATAGTTGGTTAAAAGTTGCCCTATACACTACACAATAGACAACCATCTATTGTGTAGTATTTCACAGCAACAGTGTGGATTATCCCACTTATTACATTTTTTACTAAAAATAGTAAAAAAAAGGCTAAAACTACATTTTCAACATGTTGTTCAACCAGTCAACCTTGTTGCCCTTTGACTTCACTGAGATAGCTACCAACCAACAGGCTGTAAGGATCTATGACTCCAAAGACCCCACTATAGTAGAATGCAGACAATCCTTAAGGCGTAGGGGGTGAAGTCCTGATTTCTTTGTCATAAATGAAGACCACTATAACTTCGTTAATGCCAAGATTCAAGATGGCATGCTAATCCCAAGGATGAAAAAAGATGCCAAAAGGAAATACAAACTCATACACCTAGATGGAAAGCAGTGCATTCCTTCCTTGTATGACAAAATATTCTTTACCGAAACCTACGCTTGCATCCTATCTCAACTAATTATGATGAATGAAGAGGATAAGAAAGCTAGCTCAGACAAACAACATGAGAAAGAGGATGAGTTCAGGGCTGAGTCTGAACACAAGAACGTCATAGGTGGGCTTTTCCAACATGGAACTCTTAAAGCCACCTTGCTCACCTCAACCCCTCTCGCCTTTTCCATGGGGTATGCCCCTCAACCTTCATCTTCTCCTTATCTAACCATGTTCTGTCCCACACCTATGATAGCAAAAATTGAACACAAATAGTGCCTTAGACAACAACATTCCCCTTATTCATGTCATTCACCACAAAACATTGATCTATTTGGCCATTGTCAGTCCTTGTCCCCACCACCAACCCCATACTTATCCAAATGGGGCTCACTGTGGGATCCCAAGTAACCTAGCGGTCACACATTCCTTTTATTCTATTTGTGCCCTAGATACCAACACAAACATCTATTTACCCTTTCAGCCAACTAACCGCTATGATGACATAACCTCTCCCCTCAATACCAAAATCAAGAGTAAGGCCATAGCCTTTCAAAAAATTCCATAGCCTTTCATGAAGACCCCACAACCAATAGGGGCATCCTAGGCCTAGATCAAGACTTTCAAATGATCCATGATCTAACTAAAACATTAAAGAGGCTCAAAGCCTCTACATTCTAGATCATTATAATTATGGACTTTTATCAAGATGATTCCATCAATCCTCTAATCCCATCCTTAACTCTCCACTTGGTGTCTCCATACCGTAGTTTACAAATTACAATGGTGAAGGTGACCTAAATTCCCATCTCATAACATTTCACTTGAAGTGCTTATTACTACAAGCTTGGCCTCACATAATTATGAGGATCTTCTCTATGTCCCTTACAGGGAAGGCCCTTGACTAGTACCATGCCTTGCTGAGAGGATCCATATACTCTTTGCAAGACCTAATTTCTCAATTCCTTAACTAGTTCAAGTATAACTTGAAGCTTGATACCATCCTTGACCAACTAATGAAGGTCAAGCAAGGATCTCTTAAACTAGTACAAAATTTCAACCAATGATGGAACGGTTTTCTCAATGAGATACTAGAACCTATAGCTATAACTCATCTTTTAACTATATTTAAGGGGATGGTTAATTATTTCATCAAGTTAAAGTTGTACTACCTAGATCCATAGTCACTAAATTAAGCCTTCTCCTAGACCAAAAATATAAAGGATGTTACAAAGGCTAGCCATGATGCTATGTATGTGGTGTAGCCACTAAAAACTTTGGTCACTGGAAAACCAGAAATCTTTGCATAGCATTTTAAACCTTGAATCCCTAGGGCCTTTGAAAAATGGAATATGAGGTACCCTAGATGGTCTAGTAGATCACCTAGGGACTTACAAAATGCAAAATGAATAATTCCAAAGAAGAATGTAGATCTAAATGCCAAAAAGCATATGAAAATTGCACACAAAAATTATGGAAAGTGCCAAACCCCCATGGCCATTCCATTTATATTGGAGGTAGATCTTCTATGATTGGCTTTCTGTCATCCTCGGTACAGTGTATGGTCAACATTGAAGTGCATGAAATGTTGAAATCTAGTGCATGTGGCTTCTATGCTAGGGGCATGCAATCTTCACACTAGGTATACAACTTCCATGCTGGGGGTGAAGTTTCCATGCTAAGAGTAGGTGATGCACATCCTTCCACGCTAAGGTCTTTCCTTTCACACTGGAAGTAGGTGGCCTACACCCCTCCATGTTGGGGATAGGTGAGATCTACCCCCCTTGTAGGTGTTTCTAGTGTAGAAAAGTATATGCCCCCCATAAAACCCATCAAAGTTCCATTTTTAGCATCCCAAAATGTATTTTTGACCCTCCCAAGCCCTAGTATAGATAGTACATAACGTTTTCCACTTGGGAGAAGAGGCTTTGACCACTCATGAGGCTTGTTTTAGCCTTAAAAATATAAAATATATGAGATTACCTCTCATAGCTTACAATCTTCACATTTACAAATAAATTTTACCTCGAGTTTCATGGAGTGAAGGCTACATGATGGAAAATGGTAATAACATGCAAATTTTGGTGGTTTTTCAATGGCCCCTCTTTGTTTTTGTTTGGAGGATTAATCCAAGAGGCTTTGGGAAAGAATACAAAACACCACTATAGATCCACCACTGACGTTCCCTCTTTGTGCTTGATTTAGTCATGTCAAGCCATGCTAATTAGTGCTTGTGACGGGATAAGGCTATGATGAGGAAATGATGTTAAGGTCATAGAGAAATGGTCTTGAGGGCTAACAATGCATTCTAAATGTTAACATAATAACTATGTCGAAAACATATTGATCTATCAGTGATTTTGACACTTCATGTCTTGAAGTGTTGGTCAGTCAGTAAATGTGTTTGAGGACTCAATCACTTCACTCCAAGGTTTCTTTGGCCATTAGCCTCCTCCCTTATGTTCAAAGCCATTGGTCTTTACTAGCCATTCTAGCTTGGAAATTTTCATCTTCCTTTTTTTTTTCAGGTAAAACCTTCATTGGTTTTTTTTGCCACAACCACTTAGATCTAGTTTTTCCATTGAGTTAGTTTCATTACACTCAAGGGACTTTGGGGTTATCCCATTGAATGAGATGTGCTATGTCTGATGGACTTAGTGATTTCTCATTGAATGAGGTGTGTTACATTCAAGTGGACTTGGAGGTGAAGCATGATAATAGGATTCCATATGGCTATAAATGCATAAATGACAAACATAGATCAACATTATTTTCTAAGGTATGTAATGTCATAATGAGGCTATAGGGTTGGGCTCAAGGAGTGGTGCTAGATGGAGGGTAATGGCATAAGCACTCTTGACATAGCAGGACAAACTCACTGAATTTTTCACATCAAGGTCATGTGGTGGCTTGTTCTTGTCATGGGCTGCACCTTTGTAATGGCTCTAGGCTTCATCCTAAAAACACAACTCTAAGACGACATGAAAACCAAGCAAATAGAGCATGTCATAATACTACAATGAATATAGGCCGCATAAAATAATAAAACCAAGCCACCTAGGTTACCAATGTTGCCAATTTAAGGCCATGGTAGACCATGGTACCAATTTAAGACCTTGGTAGACCATGATGCTAGTTTAAGATTATAGCAGACCATGACACCAGTTTAAGGTCTTGGTAGGTCATATTGCCAATTTAAGACTTTGGTAAGCTATAGTAAAGTAGGCTTGCTTGTTGATTATCATCAATGTCATCACAGTTGTAGGTTACATGTAATAAGGCTTTAGATAGGAATGTTTGATTGGATTATACAACTTAATTTCATTCATATCTACAATCCTAAATGCTCCATTTTCATAGGCTCTAGTAACAAAGAAAGGCCCTTCCTAGTTGGCTGAGAATTTATTTTCATGTTCATAGAAAACTTTGAGAACCATGTCATCTTACTTGATCTTATGCTTGGTCAAGTTATGGTGGTGCTACTATTTCTACCTCTCTTGATACTACTTGACATTAGCAAGTGCTTGCGCAAGTTTCTCCTCCATCAAGTCCAGGTCTACTATCTTCAACTCCTTGCTCTACTCATTGTTGATGAAATCAAGCAAGGCTACTCAAAGCAATAGTACATGCAATTCAAGAGGTAAAATAGCTTCAAAACCATAAACCAAGCTATAAAGTGTTACACTAGTTTCTATATGGTAGTTTTTCTAATAGGCCCAAAGTGCATAGATAAGCCACTCATGTCATTTGCACTTGCTATTATTGAGCATCTTCCTGAGCAAGTTGATGATTTCCTTGTTACTTGCTTCTACTTGTCCATTGGCTTGAGGGTAATAAGGCAACAAGAAAGATTGCTTAATGCCTAGGTCATGGTAGAAATCCTTGGTTTCTTGGCTGCTAAATGATGGTCCATTGTCTATACCTATGGTCATGGGTATGTAAAAATTTGATACAATGTTTTCCAGTATAAATTTACAAACTTGTTTGGATGTCTTCCTTCTTAGGGGAATAGGTTCAACCCATTTGGTAAAGTACTCAGTTGTGGTTATGATGAATCTATGACCCATAAAAGAGTTAGATATTATGTGTCCAATTATGTCCAAGCCCAATTGTTAAAATGAACAAGTTATTTTTGTAGTGTGTGATTCAATTGGTGATACGTTTATGAGATTGCTATGACGTTGGCATGTATCATAGGTCTTAATCTTCCACAGGCAATCACTTTTCATATGGGGCTATATAGCCACTTTTGTAGATGTTGGTCATTATGGCTCTAAGTATGTTATCTTTGTAAATGACACTAAATTGGCTCCTAAAGAGGTTGTGTATCCACTTTTTCAATGAGAAGGCTACTGCTACATAATATTTCTTCACTTCATTGTATCTGGTCTCATGGGCAACTAATATATGGCTAAGGTATTATGGTGGAATTTTTTCTCCATCATCATGTCTCTAATAGAGTAGAGAGGAAATGGACATGTTGGAGATGGCAAGGAGGATGTAAAATGGTTTACCCTCTTATGGAGGATAGACTATTGGCAATTATCCTAACTCTTGCTTAAGGTTCTTAAAGGCCTCTTAACATTGCATCATCCACTCATAGTGAATCCCTTTCTTAAGTAAGTGTTGAATGGGTTGTAGCTTATTTGTAAGCCTAGTGATAAACCTACAAATAAATTGTAATCTACCTTGTAATCCACAAAGCTCTTTAAGGTTGATAGGTGTTGCTAATTTGGATATGGCCTTAATCTTATCAAGATTTACACATACCCCTGCTTTAGACATTACAAAGTCAAGCATCTTACTACTCTTGACAACAAAAATTCACTTCTTGGGATTGAGCCTAAGTTCTTACTTAAGGCATTGTTTAAACATAAGATCTAGGTTACTAGTATGGTCATTGTCCACTTTGGACTTAACAACTATGTTGTTTACATAATAATTGACAAATCTAGCACATAATCAGTAAAGACATAGGTCATGGATCTTTGGTAAGTTGCTCTTACATTCTTAAGGTCAAAGGATGTCATATTATAGCAAAGGGTACCCTAGGGAGTCATGAAGGTCATGCTAAGTTAGTGCTCTTGGTTGATCCTAATCTAGTTATATCACAAGAACTCATCCATAAAGTACAATAAGGCATGTCTAACTATAGTATTGATAAGTTGATTAATACAAGGTAAAGAAAAGTCATCCTTGATGATTGCCTTATTTAGGTCTTAGAAATCATTGAAAATGTATATTCTCTTATTCTTCTTAGAGACTACCACTATGTTGGACACCCATTCTTTATAGAAAACAACCCTAATGAAACCAACTCGGTAGAGTTTTGTGATTTCATCATAGACTGCCAAGGCCAAATGCTATCTAATGTTGTGCACTTTTTGCTTAACTAGTATAATGTTTGTAATGATGGAAAATGTCGATAGCTGGAAAATACCACACAGAAATCCATGTACATAGTCTTAACCATGGATCCGTGTGAGGGCTGTGTTGGAGAAAACGAATCCACGGTGCCTTGAACGATCTTGTCGATCAGACAGGGACTTACTCAATCAGTAAATTGATGAATATTATAGATATTCCGTGAAATAATTTGATTCGATGAATCGTAAAAGGAGTAGAAAACGATGTAGATAAATTGCAATAATGATAGCGTCAACACGAAAAAGAAGATCAGATTTAAGAAAAATGCGCAATTCCAAGATCTAACTTTGACTCAAAAATTCAGTATATTGTATACAAAGTTCCAATGGAAATCTCCACTTATCTTGTGCGAAGCATACATAAAATAATAAGAAAACTGTTCAACAAGGAGTACAGAATGAAGCTCAGTCTACCTCGTAAGCCAAAGACGGGATGCAAGGAAGGTCAAGCCCGGATGTCTATCGATCAACTGTTTATAATCAATAGATCTTGCCAACCACACCAGATGATCTCTCGATCTCTGATCTATTCCCTTTGCCTTCGATAGTCCCTGCTCAAGCTGCCAATGATCGCCAATGGGGAGAAATGCATTTTTTCGCCAAAGGACTGATCGCTCCTGCTGTTAGTGCTCAAAGATGTCTCCTGTCTCTGCTCAAAGGTGATAACTGCCACAAGTCGGAGATGCCAGCCTCCCTTGTTTCTTCACCAATTGGAGTATTTATAAGTTCGACAACATGTGGAGAAGGCATGGCCCTAATGACATGTGTCTCGAACCTTCAAAATACCATTAACTTGACTGACTTTATGTTGAAACTGACTATGTCACGTCATATTGCTGGGAAAAGGGGCAAAGTATGTTGTCAACTACTTCTACCAAAGCCACATCATGATTATGCAAAATACGCTCATCAGCATATTGTGCGTGTGGATGGCAAGTGCGTGTTTGGTATTGTCTTGGTTGATCTTAGACTGCATTACACTCATTTGCGTTGTGTCGCGTAGCAAAGCGTAATAAAGCATGGAAATGGTTGATTCAAGCTATTTTACGCTCATTTACGCCACAAAGTATAATAAGCGTGAAAATGGTCAACTTGACAATGAATTACGCTGGTGTACGCTATATAGCATAACGAGCGTAAAGCGACCAATCTGCAAAAAGAAGGAATTCGATCTGCCACACTTCCTTGGACTCTGACTTTGACTTTTTTGAAGCTCATTACGCTGCTTTGCGTAATGGAGCGTAAACTCACCCCTGGACAACAGACTTAGCAGAATATGCGACAAGTCGCGTATCACATTGCTTATGCCTTAAACTTCATCAAAGCTGCTGAGGTAAGTTACCTTCTGACATTGGGTTGTGTTAAGCAAAGTTACGCTAAGTGTCGCTATGCTATGTTGCGTAATGTAGCGTAAAGAAAGAAAAAATAGTAAGATCGAAATATATAAGGAACTTGGAGACTTGATGTCGTGCGCCTCTTTGCCTTGCCTTGTTCTGTTCTCCGAAATTTTTTCGTGAACTTTCGCCCTAATCATGAATCTTAGCCTTAGGCCGATTTGCAATTTCCATGGTGTTTCAATGGCTCCTCTTTGTTGACGGTTAGAGGGCTTGCCCAAAAGACATCGACAAAGAATACGAAACACTGAATAGGTAAAAGTACCAACAACGTTCATCAACAGTTACTCAAGTATCATCTTGTTAGTGTAGAGGTGCAGAAATGAGGGAACCGGGAGATAAAATGGTTATGGGAGGAAACACATTTGGGGAAGACTCAAATGAGGTTCAGGGAAGACTCAAATGAGTGGGTATAGCTTTTTCACGCATAAGAAATTAGGCTTTCTCCTGCGATTGCATTTGCATGGAGTTAAGCCATCATTTCATAGATGAAGGGGCTTGCATGGATGAATTACGTTGCATCTGCATGGCCTGGGTGAGATGTGTTTCACCCATTTTGTCGGCCCCACTTTTTTTTTACATCCATTAGGCAAGTTGCGTTACACCGGTTAATGGACTTGACTATAAGCGAGATGCAGAAAACATATGCTGTGTATTCAAATTTTGCCTAAGGAAAAAGATGAGAAGGCTAAGGAGAGTAGTAAGGGTTAGATGTAGGATTATGAGGATTATAGGGATGCACTTCTGAGTGGGTAGGTTAACTTAAGCAACCATCTCAAAATGCTGTCTGTACTTCACCGCTCAGATGAACACACCTTTGAATGACATCCCCATAGCAAGCAACCTGCAATCAAAAGGAGAAAATAGAGGATACCATTGCTTGGTCGAAGCACCGGAGAGGCTGTTGAAACAAGTAAACGTTGGGGCAAGACAGAGCGAGTGGGCCGTGAAGGAGGAACCATAGCCAGAGGCTAGGATCTTCAATGTTGATGCTCGGTCCAGCATATCACCACTAAAGAACATCAGACTCGTTGCACCCAACTGGTTATGTAGAGAACCAACTAGGTGAATTTGTGAAGCTAGAGCCTGATAGTGATGATGAGCAGAGATCCCCAATGTCGAAGTTGATGAGAACTCCTTTGTGGCTCTGGACAGAGAAAATAATCTCTCAGAGGTGCCACCGCTAAAGTGGGTGCAGTGACAGCATCTCCGAGGGGTCAGTAGTATGCCCTTCAGTACATCTGAGGGATCAGCAGAATGCCAGTGAGGTAGTGACACTGGGGCTGTCCCAGTATCACACCCCATTTGTTTTACAGCTACACAGAGATGATTATGCTCTCTTGATTCATACGTTGGCTATCTATAGGTCCCATTTTTAAGTCCTGGTAGATTGTCATTGCTGGTTTTAAGTCTCAGCAGAACATGGTCCCAGTTTAAAGTCTGGTTGGACCGAGAAATGCTAGTTTTACGTCGTAGCGGATGGTGGTGGAGCTGATTTATGGTCTTAGTAGACCATGCTGTGAGTATTAGTTTTATGTCATGACCCAGGGACAAATCTGTGTTGGTTTCACGTCTCAGTAGAAGGCTACTTACCTATGCTAGTTTTATGTCATGGCAGACAACCGGTGCCAGTTTAGCATCTTGATGGATGCATGTAGAAAATGCTAGTTTTTCATCTTGGTGGACCTGTACAACATTGCCAGTTTTACATCGTAGCGGACAATTGCAACTTGCCATTTTTATGTCATGGCAGATGATCAGTGCTAGTTTAGCATCGTAGCGAACGGTGGTTGCCAGTTTACCATCGTGGCAGACGATTATTGCCATACCTGATGTTAACACTAGATCTGCAGCTAGATGTAGTATTGCTTTAGATATATATGATTCACAGGATTCAGTAACTCGTTGCCATTGATATGTGCTAGCTTGAATGCTCTGTTGCCATACACATCAGTGACCAAGAAAGGGCCCTCCCAGTTTGCAAAGAATTTGCCTACTGGTTCGCGAACGGCCTTGAGAACCAAATCTCCCTTCTTGATCGGATGTTGTTGAAGATTATGGCGGTGCTTCTGCCTCTGGTTATCTTGATACTTTTCGATGGTATCAAGCGTCCGTATTTGCTTCTCCTCGACTGAATCCAAATCCATGATCTGAGACTCGATGTGTTGAGCCTCATTTATAATCGTAGAGAGGACCATCCGTAGAGAAGGAACCTGTAACTCGAGGGGCAGCACTGCCTCAGATCCATAGACTAGGCTATAGGGTGTACTGTCTGTAGCTATTCTGCATGTGGCACGATATGCCCATAGCACATAGAGGATCTTTTCATGCCACCGTCTTTTGTTACTGTTGAGCATTTTCTTGAGCAGGTTGATAATGACTTTATTTGTGGCTTCATCTTGACCATTCTCTTGTGGGTAATAGGGAAAAGAAAAAGATTGTTTGATGCCAAGATTGTAACAGAAATATTTGGTTTACATACTGCTAAATTGTGGCTTATTGTCCGTCACGATAATCATCGGGAGACCAAATCTGGTTACAATGCTATCTAGAATGAAATGACAGATTTGTTGAGACGTGATCTTCCATAAAGTAATGGCTTCCACTCACTTCGTGAAATACACAGTAGCGGTAATTATGAAGCTATGACCTGCGGAAGATTTCAGTGTGATAAGCCCTATAATGTCTAGTCCCCATAGTTGAAAGGACCATGTTATCTAAGTCATGTGTAATTCTGTAGGCGACACGTGTATAAGATTTGCATAATGCTAACACGTGTCACACATTTTAACCTTTGTAAGAGAATCTGTTTCCATGTGCTACGTGTCCTCCGCATGATCCCTCGTGAACCTCGCTAACTATACGTTGTGCTCGATCCTTGTTAATGCAGGTAAGCAGCACTCCATCAAAAGAGTGTCTACAAAGAGTACTATCTCCTATGATGATGTACTGCCTGGCTTGCTTGCTAATTACATCTTTTTACGCGCGTGTTAACTCGTGTGGTGGTTCGCCATGCAAGAGGTAAGTTTTAATGTTGTTGTACCACTCTGGCTTGTTATCCTCGAGCAGTGAAGATATTTGTGCCACCCAAATGATAGGACCTGTACAATCTGTTATTAATGTGGGACAAGTGTCAAGCAAGTGTGATGCACGTTTAAAGCTAATGTCTTCAGTGCATCAGCTAGTATGTTATCATTGCATGGCACATGTTGGGAATCGATCGTTGTGAACCACTTCAGAAGATCTTTAGCCATATCGCAGTAGGGCTGTAAATTTGCAGCCTTGTAGGTGTAGACTCCTATGATTTGATTTATAACAAGCATCGAATCGCCCCTAATTTCCAGGTGTCAAACATCAAGCTCTCTGGAAGTTAATAATCCTCTGAGGAGCCCCTCCTACTCTACCATGTTGTTCATATAGGGAAAGGTCAAGCGGTAAGCATGAAGATGCACATCCTCAGGTGATAGCGTAATGACTATGGCAGCACTGCCGCCTCTAACGGTTGATGCTCCATCGAAATATAACATTGCTTTGGGGCCTGTTAGGACAGGGCTTGAACTATGTATATGCTCATCTGGAAATTTAGGCTCTATGGTTGCCTGACTGTCAATAGGCAATGTTATTAATTGGTTAGCTATCGCTTGGCCTTTCATAAAAGATTGACCAATGTAATGTAGATCGAATTCTGTCGTGATAGCTTTCCAACGAGCTATTTTACTACTTTCGTATAGATTATGTGTAATGGCCCTAAGGATGTTATTTTTGTAGATAATGTTGACCTCGCTATGGAAGAGATAGTGTCTGCACTTCTTGAGCGTAAACACTAATGCTAGGAAATTACGCTCTACTTCATTGTACCTCGTTTCATATGCACATAGAGCATGAATCAAGTAATATATGGGCACTTCTGACCCATCATTCCTCTTTTGAGAGAGTAATGTAGCTAAGGCTATGTCTAATGTTGCAAGGTAAATGTAAAATGGTTGATCCCTTTGCAGTGGGAAGACTGTTGGCAAGCATTGAAGCTCTTGCTTCAAGCTATCAAACACATGCTAACAATCATCTATCCATTCGAAATTAACCCCCTTTTTGAGCAAGTGCTGCATCGGGTGTAACTTATCTCTTAGTCTTGAAATGAACTGCCTGATAAATTGTAACCTCCCTTACAATCCGCGTAATTCTTGAGATTTGTAGGGGGTGTCAATTCAACAATGACTTTGACTTTGTTAGGGTCTACTTGTATACCAGTTTCCAATACCACAAATCCTAGCGTGCATTCGGTTTTGACTCTGAACAAGCACTTCTTTGGGTTGAGTCGGAGGTCGTATTTAGAACATCTTTTAAGGACTAACTCCAGATCCTTTGAATGATCCTCTAACTTTATAGACTTAACAGCTATATCTTCAACATAATCATTCAGTCTCCCTAGGAGGTAATCACTAAAGATATATGTCATAGCTCGTTGATACGTAGCTTCGGCATTTTTTAACCCAAAAGGCATCATGGTGTAGCAAAAGGTCCCCCAGGGTGTCATGAAGGTAGTTGTCAACTGATGTTCTGGGTTGATGCGTATTTGATTGTAGCCTGAGAAGCCATCCATGAAGAATAAAAGCACATGGCCAACGGTTGTATCCACTAGTTGATTGAACTCAGTAATGGGAAATTATCCTTAATTGTAGCTTTGTTCAAGTCTCGAAAGTCTATGCAGATGCGTATCCCTCAGATCTTTTTGGGAACAACTACAATATTGGATACCCAGTTTGAGTAATCGATCACGTGAATAAAACTAGCTTGGTACAATTTAGTGATTTCATCACGCACTGCTAGCATGACTTCTAGCTTAATCTTTCGTGCTTTCTATCTAACTGCTTTGATATGGGGATCTAGAATTATGTTGTGTTGTATTAACCTTCGGTCTAGTCCTGACATATCTTCGTATGACCATGCAAACACCATGATATTATCCTGGAGGACCTATTTTATATCATCATGTGTCTTTTGGTCTAGTAAAGAACTAAACTTAAGAGTTTTAGCCTCACCTCTATGCATAACCACAGAGACCTCGTTGAGGGGGTCTTCGGTTACATCTCCAGCTTCCAGATCTAGCGTGCGCATCGATTGTTCTGGCCAGTCTAGAGATGTTTCCAACGTGGCTATGGTTGCATCAACAAGGGCAAGGTTAGTTTTGACTAATGTGGTATCGAGTTTTCTAATGATTTCCCCGTGTGGGCCTGTTAAAACTAGGGATGTAGACAAAGTTTCATCCATTTTCCTGTTATCCTGCAAAATTTTCAAATACAAAAGTAATTAGAAAGATGCTAAGTTCAATGCGATAAGTATTTAACGAATGACGCTTAGTTTAGTCTAAAAGGATGTGATGTGACATTATTGAGTGTAAAGCTAACTGAATTTTAAATTTTGTGAACAGCTTGTAATTAATGCAACCTGATTACAAGGAGATAAGATGCAGTAGTTTAGGGTCATTTCAGACCATAACGCATGCGATAACTGTTGTAATTAATGCCTTGATTTTCGGTTTCTAGCTCATACTGACACCAGCATTTGGGCAAGTCTCACTGAAATCAGGCATCAAATCGGTTAATTTCACATATAAGTAGGCAGTTCTCACTGAAAACAGGCTATTGGCTATCATGAATTTCAGTTGTTACAGAGAGAAAGAGGAAGAGCAAAATATTGCAGTGCACTATTTGTAAAGGTGTGAAGGTGTGAAGGTGTGGAGGTGTTAGGACTGCAAAAATGGCACCGAAAGTAAGAGGGAAGAATGCCAAATTGGCAAAGATTGATGAAGTACAAGGGAGCCTACAGCGTGCTTCGCAGGCCTTGGTTGAAGTGAGGGACGCTACGCCTCTGAATCGGTAGGCCATCCCTTGCTTATTCATATTACTTTTAATGATATGCCTCTTCTTTGCGGTGTTTATTCTTGTAACTTCATTTGCATAAATTAGAGTTTTAGGCTGTAGATCTCGCATGAAAATGAGGTTTTATACGATAGGATTGTGTCTATCGTCATTGTCAGGGACAAACCTTGTACTATTACAAGGGTTTAGGCGATTTCGACTGTATAGCTAAAGCGTAATTTGTAAATTTTCTATATTTTAAGCATGCAAACGGATTTTAGATGATAATGTGCTTATTTTATTTTGTACAGTATCATGTTGAAACCCGTCTTAATCGTCTTGGACATAGTCGGGGTTCTATGTTGTATAAACCCGATCGTACCTAATGTTCCTCCCCCTCAGACTCGGTTGCATGGGAGGGCTATATGGTTCCGAAAGGGTGTGCTGGAGTTTTTGCAGTTCTTACTGCATAACTACGGCATTATTGTATGGTCACACCTATTGAGGGATGTCGCCGGTGCTATTTTGGAGCACCTGTTAGTGGGTTCTATGCAGGGCATCCTGGCTTTCTTAACAGACGGGGCCTTCGATACTGGTCATCCCCAAGATCGTGAACTTAGTGCCAGAGGGTTGAGGTGCTTAAGCTAGATCTAGGAAATGGCCAGGTTTAGCTATTACCATGTGTACAATACTCTATTCGTGGCCCGTCATGTCTCGACTTACTTTCAGAACCCACCAGGCACAGTGTATTATTTGGGTGGGTAACCTGTTTTAGTCGTGGTATTGTCATTATGTTTCGGATGTCTGAATTTTGTAAAGTGTAAGATAATAATGTGTCATATGATACAGGTTTTTCATTAACGATAATGGATTAGTAGGTAATAATGATACATTATCTTGGACCGAAACAACGATAAAGAAGTTTACCTTCACTAGCAACGTATGCACCGGTGTAATGGGGAAAATGTCCGTTGACATTCATGGGTATCCCACCCGTTACACTGATTCTTTCAAGAATTTTCAGAACCTCAGGTGGTTACATAAAGAATAGACTTTGTACCCACCCCTTACCATCGCGAACATGTAGAGGAAACTTCCTTCATTTCCTTTGCCATTTGGACCTGGTAAGGCTTCGTTGTTGTTATTAGTTATAGCATATGATATTTTTTTTGTTTTGTGTTTGAAACGTTGCGTAATATTGTTTTTGCTACTTTGACATGTGTCTTACGTTATTCAATCAGGGAATCCTGGGAGATTACCATTACAATTTTTGGCCGCTAGGTGAATACCCTCCTTTTCCACTATGGTGACATTAAGGAGGCACAACACTGGCTCAGTCACACGGTGGCCCCAGTTGCATTGGTCACCAAGGTGCGAGAAGCGAGGCTAATGCATTTATTTCTAGTCGTAACCCCTAATGTCCCTGCCAGTGAAATGTTAACCCTGGTCAACTCCTTCAGCGAGAGGGCTAAGTGTTTTTGCACACGCGTACATCACATGCTTGTAAACTTTGACATTGACGCTCAGCTGTTTACTGACCTCTTTAGCGTCCCCTCTGATGGTCTTCCCATAGAGGAAAAAGTGAGGAGGAGCATCAAATGTTAGGAAGAGCTGGAGGAGTGGCTGGGGATCAAAAAGGAGACCAAGGGGATCCCTTATGAAAAGATCCAATTAGAGATCGCCAAGACGGTTTATCCCCTGTTCCGGGCCTGGGCTTTCCCCAAGACACTCTTGCAGGGGAGGTTCTTTACCATAGAACAAGCCCATATCATGCGGGAGGTTATGGAGGAAGGGACCCAGTTCGACTAGGCAAGCTATTTCACTAAGGGGCTACGCACTAAAATGATTAGGCTCTGCCAGAAGCTTGAGTCTCGTTTCAGTGTGCATTTCACCTTCTTCATAGCTTGCCTTCGGCTTTTTGCCGAATTTTTGGTTGTCTAGAGGAATGGGGTCTAAGTGCAGCAAGATCGAGACTAGCTATCCAAACCTTAGATTTCCCATATTTTCGGCACTACCTGAGGATAGGATCCTCCGGAAGGAATCAGTAAGTCTCTGTCTATAACGATAAGGGATTTGGTGGTTCCTCGAGTGCGGGGCCCTAATAGTGTAGGCGGGGTGATCCCCACTTACATCGACGATGCTTCATGGGGGAAATGCCTGGTGGTAGAGATTGTAGAAACCTCGGTTCAACATAAGAGATCTCGCCTAGCCAAGGCCCCTATGGAACCAGCAAGTGGCATGGTCAGAACTATGCAAGTCAGAGTTCAGCAGAGTAAACCTCTGCCTGGTAAGTGTAAAGGCATAGTGAAAGTCATGGCCATTATCATATTACTCAACTTTATCCAAGGTATTCTGAACTGTTTAGATGTGTTATGTGACATGAACAGTGAGGCCTATGGAGCAGTTGACCCCTGAAACAGGGGCAGTGGTATTACGGTGTAAGGAAGGGGCCCTAGTTTTGCAAGAAGAGGCCCCAGCTGTTAGAATAAGTGACGCATAGACCCTTGTGCGTGAAGAGAGAGAGGAGGTAGAAAATGTTGACACACCTCCCACTGTAATAGGAAGAGGTAATTAGTCTATTTAGAATTTTTAAAGAATTCTATTAATAAGTAGAAATTTTAACTTAACTACGTTACAGATGAACAAGATGCATCCACGTCCGCCGCTGTAAGCAGAGTGTGGGGAGAATTTCCTGACAAGTTTGCCTTCATGGAAGACGTTGTTAGCGATATGATCGAGCGTCTCGAGTGCATCGATCCTGGGGCTGGTATGTTACTACTACAATAGGCTTATTTTATTATAAAGTTGTAATGTTTTATTTATGTTTGATAATGTTTGTTATCAGGAGCTCGCCTTTGATGGGACCCTACAGAGCCCATTGACTTGGACATAGTGGAGCCTTCATCAGACGAGGCAGTCGTGCCACACAACATTTATGAGGAAATGTGTAAATGTGCATTATGCTCAACTCGCTCCTTGTGGGAGAGTTGAAATGTCAATGAAGACCTCTGGAAGAAGCTTCATAGGTCAGAGAAAGAAAAGGTGTCTGTGGCCAAAGAGGTCAGAGACTTAAAATTGCGATGCAAATTCCTGCAGGCATAGGGAATAGATGAAGAGGACTGGCGTACAGCTATTATTGATTATGCTTGCGACTGGACTGTGTTCAGGAACAACATGCAAACCAGTTGGGAATTGGTAGAGCAGAGGATGAAAATAGAGCTATTGGCCCAGGAAAACCAGGACTGGAAGGATTTTTGCGAAAGTGTGCAAGAGTGGGGGCAGAAAGAAAAGGATCTTAAGCATCTGTATAACTAAGAAAGTATCACTTATCGTCAGCACTACCATGATTTTACCATCGAAGCTCAATCCTTGCGGGTATTCCTCAATGTCATTGGCACATCCAAAGCCTTCGAGAAGTTCCAGGAACAGGTGATAGTAAGCATGTCCTCAAAAAGAGAGATTGCTCTTCTTGGGGGCAAGACTACAGTCCCTACTTTCTCTCCTGAACCACCCCAATGGACTAGTGTAGAGAAGGGAAAGGTGAAGGCTGGAACTGATCTAGGGAATGGAGTATGGTTTGAATTAATTGAAGATAAAATTATGCAGCGCCTATGGGTTAGTATAGATCAGCTTCCCTTTGTAGCGGATGCAAGACCATCGCGAGTAAGTTTGAATGTTATTGAATCTAAATTTTCTGATTTACGCTATCATGGCTTTTCCTCATGTATTTATTGTATATAGGTACAAGGAGTGGATGAAGAAGGCAAGCAGGGTGAGGAGCAAGTACAGGAAGAAGAGCGTAACGACGAAGACCATCCTTCTGTGGAGTCAGTGTTAGAGCAAGGACCTCATGAAGATGACATTCCTCATGAAGGAATACCTACTAAAAGGGACAGCCCACTTGAGGATGACTTATTAGGTTTAGAGGCAGACCTAAGGGATACGGGTGATAGTGGTACCAGGGGGGATGCGTAATTATGATTTACGCATGATTTTATTTATGAAATTAAAAAATGGCTATATGAATGTTGGAAAGATTATTCACGAGATTTTGTGTATGATTTTAAATTTTATTTATTATTTTTTAGTTGTTAAAGGCTTTGGATGGGTTGCGTTGCTGTAGAATGGAATTGCTAGTTTAAGGCCATCGCGGGCCGTCACGTAGCATTTGCGTAAGATACAAGAGGATTAGCTAGTTTTAGGCTATCGTGGGCCTTTGCTAGTTTAAGGCCATTGCAAGCCTTTGCTAGTGTAAGGCCATTGTGGGCCATCGCTAGTTTTAGGCCGTTGCGGGCCATAGCTAGTTTAAGGCCATTGCGGGCCATCACTAGTTTTAGGCCGTTGCGGACCATAGCTAGTTTAAGGCCATTGCGGGCCCTCACTAGTTTTAGGCCATTGCAGGCCATGGCTAGTTTTAGGTCATTGCGGGCCCTTACTAGTTTTAGGCTATTGTGGGCCCTCACTAGTTTTAGGCCGTTGTGGGTCCTATGCGTAAGCCTGGAAGTGTAATTGATAAAAAATGTAGATGTTTTGCCTAATTGTATGATCATGACTAATAGAAGGCGAGAGGCATAAATGACGTAAAAATGGGAAATGTAGATAGCGTAATGGATAAAAAGTGTAAATATGTATGTATATGTTAAAGAGAACTAACAATGAAATTGATAAGCATAAAGGGAAAACTAGTAAAAAATGTAACGATGTGCGTAAATGCCATTCCGATCAATCGCTAGCTTGCAATTGTTTCTTAATGGTCTTTACATTCAATGGTGTGTAAGGGCAAGGAGATTTGCATCTTGACTCTTCTATACCATCTTCCTGAAATGGTAGGTCGGCCCAGGCCAGACTATCATCATTTGTTTCAGCTTGTTCAGGAATTCGGAGATGGGTGTCACCTTCAGATGTTTCGATCTCTGAATCCCATTCTTCTTCGATATTTTTGACAATTTCATCACCGCGTATTACTACCTCTCCTCCCGCGTAAGGTAGGTGTATTTATTGGTGTATTGGTGATGAAACTACCCTCAGTTGGGCTAGCCAGGACCTCCCTAGAATTAGATTGAAACTAGGTATCTCATCGACGATGAGAAATGTGGCGTCTGTTGGGAATTGATCCCCTGCCACAAATTCGATACACACCATCCCTTTGACTTGTACCTGCACTCCATTGAATGACTTTACACACATTGTCGTTCTAGGACTGATCTGGTCGACCAAGCCCAACTTATCCACGATGGGATAAGGAATGACATTTGTAGCCACACCGTCGTCAACGTGCATCCTCCGGATTTGATGTTGACCAACCTGGATGGTGATAAAATTGGGTTCAGTCGTCACTTGACCTTTCTCAGGATCATCCTTAATGGATTCATCATGAAAGGTCAATGAGGTAGGTTTAGGTCGCTCAACGATGGAAGGAAGCATGACAGCATGTATCGCCTCCTCCTTTGCTGGTAAGCTTTCATCCACGGGTATGGATGTTAGCATAAAAACCATAGCCTCATGGTTTTTCTGAGATGTCATAAGCAGGTCGTAGAGGCTCAACATTATATTCTTCTATTTCAAATCCTGTTTGACTTACGTGAATGCATCGAGGAGGTCCCGTTCTCTGCTGGGTTGCTTATCCCCTTTGTCTTCTTCCATTTACCCTAAGAGACGAATCTCTCGAGGTAGAATAGCGTCAATTGGAGGGTTTTTTTTCTTCCTGCTGAGGGGAGGTGGCTGTGTTTCTGCACCTTTGTCCTACCCATGAGGTGCAAGCGTAGGGACAGAGGCTAGGGGCCTAGGCTTGGTGAAGCCTAGCGTGTAGTATTTTTTGGAAGTATTAATGGATGCATCCTCTTCCTTTCGTTTATTATATGGAAATTGAAGGTTTTGGTTAGAGGCTTTCCCTTGCGTAAAAGGAGCAGCCAGTGGTTTTGGCACCCTGAGGATGAAAAGCACCTTAGGAGTAGGCCTGGACGTGGCCGAGGCTTTACTATTAATGCGAGGCTAAGTTAAATCTAGAGAAGGTGTCCAAATAAAAAAGGGCGGCCTCGAGACACCACTAGTTGTCGGTGAAAAGCTTGCCCCCTAGGGTAAATTAGTAGGTACGCGTAAAATGAAGGGCTTTTTAGGCGGTACCTTCCCTTCACTGTCCGTACTCATCACGTTGATTGTGTATGATGCGTTATTTGTGTTTAACGGATCCTTATACACATGCAACTCCTGGTTTTCGGGGCGCATTGGACTACTGCCGTCTAGTTTCAAAAAACCATCATCGATCATGTGTTGAATGTCATCTTTCAACACCTAGTAGTAATCAGTGTCGTGACCACACAACTAATGGTAGTCACAGAAACGGTCCAGCCTAAAATACCTCAGAACTGACAATTCGTTGGGTAGGGCTAAAGAAGGGTTCTTCAGTAATTCACAATGACGCCTGTAATGCTTCAGAGCTTCTTCGGATACCTTATTATTCTGAATGTATCCTACCCCTAATAGTTGTTTCAACAGTTTAGAATGCTTTATAGGTAGGGCTGTATACTTTGAGCGATCTTTACACTCAAAGTTTGGCTTTGGCTGGGGGGTTTTTCAGAGGCAGATGTGTCTTGGTTGGTGCTGCTTGCACTAGCTGTGGTCTCAGGAGATGCCGTGGGTGCCTTCTTGTTCTTGTTCTTGACACCTTCAGCCAACACAGCTACCATCATTGTTGTTGCTTTACCTTTGTCCTTACCCTTGTTGTTAGCATTTTTATAGGCAACATACATCGGGTCTTTGCTAGCCTCTGCAGCATCTTGGATGCTTTTGGTCTAGGCAAAATCCTGACTCAAGGAGCGAGGGGCAAGGTAATACAACTTAGACTTGATGAAGTCATTGACTGCTCCTTTGAAGATGGCCAACAAATGGGATTCCGTGATTGGCTCATGGATTTCATTCAAAGTAGCACTCCATCGCTATATAAACTTTTGGACTGGCTCAAGCGGGTCCTATTTCACTCCCATAAGTTGGTCTAGCGTGACTTAGGCCTTTAAATTATACTTAAAGGGAGTAAAAAATTGTGTTATGAGCTCTTCCAAGGTTGAGATGGAAGAGCGAGGGAGCGCTCGATACCGGTCCAAAGCTTTTCCTTCCAGCGACATTGCAAAGACACGGATGATCGTATGAGGCCATTGCTGTAACAACAAGGATTCAGATCTAAAGGTAACTAGGTGCGCATTAGGGTCTCCCTCCCCATTATATTTAGTAAAATGGGGTAATGACATCCCTAGGGGCAACGATAACATAGGAACTGCTAGACTGATGGGATCATCCTGATAGAAATCCATGACTTCTATAGTATCAGAACCGGCAGCTTTAAGGTGCTTAACCTCCTCAGTGAGGGTCTGTATAAGTAAAAATGCTTGATCTAGGCTGGTTGATGGAGAAGTCTGCATAGGAGGAGTAGGGGGTTGAACTGAGAAAGCAATGCCAGGTAGTGGAAACGGGGTGATGGCTTGCCTAATAGGTGGTACTATGGGGGCTATCCCCACAGATGAGGGTACCTGTGGAAGCGACCACCCACCAGGTTGAGTAGAGAGATTGGCCACTGTCAAATGTGTAGGATAGAGATTGTTAGGATATTGTGAGTTTATTTGTGGGACATGCGTGGTGGGTGTGGCTAAGGGTTGCACACTGTACAACACAGACTGATTATGTGAAATAGACCGAATCCACTGACCAGCAGTAGGTTGTCGAATGGATTACTACGACTGAATAGTGGTTGTGATCTGTTGCCTTGCCAGGGATGGTAAAGAAAAGGTTTACACTGGATTTTGTGTTGGGCAGGTTGTAGGCATGGCATGGGGTTGCACTTGGGGGATGAAATAGGGTGTGGTGAACGTAGGTACCACTGATGGAATACTGATTACATGCGGTGATGAGACCGCCCCCATGTTATTCTGAGGTGGTATTTGCACTTGCAAGATGGATGATTGCGTAGTAACTTGCGGGATGACAGGAATGTGAGTTTGAGTGGTCATGGCTAGATTAAGATGGGCAGCTTCTCCAATGAGAGGAAACAAAGGATTTATGTATGTGTGGGGGCTGAGGGTATGGTAAGAATCTACATGTTCAGACTAGACGACGAATTCATCTTCCTCATCTACCCCATTTTGTGGTTCTAGCATGGACCATGTAGCCTGACTCCTAGCCACAACTAGTTGGGTCAGGAGTTCATGATAATGTTCGGTCAGGGGGATAATGTCATAGGCAGTAGGGGTGAAATCTTGACCCCCTCTGTGGACCAGCTCAAAATTTCATTTCACCTTAATCTCGACTCGACTAAGAACAAGCTTTGCCTGGATCTTGACATAGATGAAATTATATTCCTCAAGTGTCACGATGGTGAATAAAGGATCTTTGCCTTGTAATCTCAATGAACGGAGTGACGGTCCTTGAAGTCCTATGGCACCAAAAGCTGGTCCGGTGGTGGCGATGGGATTTACAGATGTGGCACCCGAGTCGATCGGGACCATAGTGGCTATGGTTACGTATGCGGAATCCATTGCTCAAATAGATTAGTGACAACAAGTGACAGGATCTCAAAGGCGGTGGATAAAGAACATTGCGTTTAGGCTTTCTACCCTGGAGGATTCCAAAGGAATCGTTACTGTGACCGATCTACACCACACGATTTTTTATAAACTTCCTTAGAGGTATTACGTTTACATTTTTAGAGACACAGGTATAGATCACTTACAGGGCTACCCGTAACAATACGAATCAGAGCCTAGGCCCTCCTTCTAGCACCAGAAAACTGTAATGACGGAAAATGTTGGTAGCTGGAAAATACCACACAAAAATCCGTGTACATAGTCTTAACCATAGATCCGTGTGAGGGCCGTGCTGGAGAAAACGAATCCACGGTGCCCTAAATAGCCTTGTCAATCAGACATGGACTTACTCAATCAGTAAATTGACAAATATTATAGATATTCCGTGAAATAATTTGATTCGATGAATCATAAAAGGAGTAGAAAATGATGTATATAAATTGCAATAACGATAACGTCAACATGAAAAAGAAGATCAGATTGAAGAAAAATGTGCAATTCCAAGATCTTGCTTTGACCCAAAAACTGAGTATATTGTATACAAAGTTCCAATGGAAATCTCAGCTTATCTTGTGCAAAGCATACACAAAATAACAAGAAAAATGTTCAACAAGGAGTACAAAATGAAGCTCGGTCTACCTAGTAAGCCAAAGATGGGATGCAAGGAAGGTCAAGCCCAAATGTCTATCGATAAACTATTTCTGATCAATATATCTTTCCAACCACACTAGATGATCTCTTGATCTCTAACCTATTTCCTTTGCCTTCGATAGTCCCTATTCAAGCTGCCAATGATTGCCAATGGGGAGAACTGTATTTTTTTGCCAAAGGACTGATCGCTCCTGCTGTCAATGCTCAAAGATGTCTCCTATCTCTGCTCAAAGGTGATAACTGCCAAAATTTGGAGATGCTAGCCTCCCTTCTTTCTTCGCCAACTGGTGTATTTATAAGTTCGACAACATGCAGAGAAGGCACGGCCCTGATGACACATGTGTTGAACCTTCAAAATACCATTGACTTGACCGACTTTATGTTGAAACTGACTATGTCACGTCATATTCCTGGGAAAAGGAGCAAAGTACGCTGTCAACTACTTCTGCCAAAGCCGCATCATGATTATGCACAAAATGCTCATCAGCGTATTGTGTGTGTGGATGGCAGGTGCATGTTTGGTATTGTCTTGGTTGATCTTAGACTGCATTACGCTCGTTTGCGCTACGTCGCATAGCAGAGCGTAATAAAGCATGGAAATGGTTGATTCAAGTTGTTTTACGCTCATTTACGCTGCAAAGTGTAATAAGCGTGAAAATGGTCAACTTGACAATGAATTACGCTGGTGTACGCTGTATAGCATAACGAGCGTAAAGCAACCAATATGCAAAAAGAAGGAAGTCGATCTACTTCCTTGGACTCTGACTTTGAATTTTTTGAAGCTCGTTACACTGCTTTGCGTAATGGAGCGTAAACTCACCCCTAGACAACAGACTTAGTAGAATATGCGACAAGTCGCATATCACATTGCTTATGCCTTAAAATTCATCAAATCTGTCGAAGTAAGTTACCTTGTGTTAAGAAGAGTTATGCTAAGCGTCGCTACGCTATGTTGCGTAATGTAGCATAAAGAAAGAAAACACAATAATATTGAAATCTATAAGGAACTTGGAGACTTGATGTCGCACGCCTCTTCAACTTACCTTGTTCTGTTCTCCGGAATTTTGTCGCGAACTTTCGCCCGAATCATGAATCTTAGCCTTAGGCCGATTCGCAATTTCCACGGTGTTTCAATGATAGGATCTAGCATTATGTTGTGTTTTACTAGGCATAGGTCTACACCTAGGATATCTTCATATGACTAGGAAAAGACCTTAATATTATCTCAAAGGACCTTGATGATGTCTTGAGCCTATTGAGGTTTTACTGAGAAACTTAGTTTTAGCATTTTCTCCTCACCACTGGGTTTTGTGACAAGAACCTCAACTAGAGAATCTTTAGTTATGTTTTCCACTTCTAAGTTAAGTGTTTTTACTAAGAGTTCAGGCCAATTTATAGGTTTCTCTATTGAGGCTATGCAATCAACAAGACCCTCAAGCTCAAGATCCAAGAAATTGGGGTTGATACATCATTCTGCATCATTGTGAGGCCTACTTTGGTGCAAAGGTAAACTAATCTACTCCCAAGTACTCATACTTTGATCTTGCATTGCAACCATAAGCACATTAAGTGGAACCTAGGTAAAGCTGAGTAAATAATGCTAAAAGACTATGGAATTATGCAAAAACATGTTACTCTAATGTCAAACAAAATGCAAATGGGGCCATACAAGGCTATAAGAAAGGTAGAGACAAGTAGATGTAATGGTGTGAAGGCTAAAGACCATGTCAAAATAAGTGAAACAGGGTTACAATAGGTCATAAGATTATTAATCTAAGGCCATAGCAAGCCATGATGCTAGTTTAAAGTCTTAGCAAACTAAGATGTCAATTTAAGGCCTTAGCAAGCAATGATCACATGGTGCCAAATGGTGGTTGGGGAAGGTCAAAACCCACCATTAAATACAAATCAAAAGTTAAACAAGGTCATATAGGGCTATAATAAGGATAGGAACATTGAAATAAAAGTAGTATTGAGTCCAAACAAGGTCAATAATGCACAAGTGATCAAAACATATCATGATATGATAAAAAAGGCTAAATAAGGTAAAGTGGAACACATATGGTGAATCTTGATCAAAACATGGTAAAAAAGGGTTAGATTTTGCTAGTTTTAGTCCTTAGTAAGCCATGGTCACATGGTACCAAATGATGATCAGGAAAGGTTAAACCCCATCATTTGACACTAATCCAAGGCTAAGAAAGGGCTAGAAAAGCTATAATAAAGAAAGTAAAGAAAATCTATGGCTATGTAGAGGCTATACTAGGCTAGGAAGATCAACAATGTGGAACAAGGCTAAAAATAAGTCAAAAGCTATGGAACAAGGCTAAAAATTAACTGCATATGGTAAAACATGACTAATATAGATCAAATAAGGTTAGGTTTTGCCACGTTTAGGCCTTAACAGGCCATGGTTTAAGGCTACAAGGCTATTGAGTAAGTTTGGACATCAATAGAGGCTATTTTTGGGCTATTTGGACTAAAATGAAAATATTTTTAATGCTTCCACCTTGGACCCCTTTGTTTCCATGTTAGCTAACATGGATAAAACATCTAGTCAGTTTTCCAAGATTTTTTGATTAGTGTTTGCCTTCTGATGGCTTGCATGTCAGCATAGTTGACTAAGAAAGGAAATGGGCTAGTTTTATCATCAATTTCAACACTTGGAACCCTCCTTGTGAGCTTAAAAAAATCTTCCATGCTAGATTCACATTGTCCAGCATGGATCTAGTGTGAAGACTAAGAAAAGTATGTTGCATGGCATCAAGAGATTCAAGATTTAAAGTTGCAAGGCTTTCCCAAGCTAGCGCAAGGCTAGGTCTGTCAAAATTGGTCACTTTGGGGGTTAGAAAAAGCCAAAAAGTAGGCTTTGAACCTTTACCATCCTATTTCCACATTAGCTAGCATGGATAGGAGGAGGCTCAATGTCAATAATCTACATTAGTGCTAAGAAAATGTTAAACAATGTTGCATGGACATTTGGAACCAAAATCTAATAGTTGCACATCCCCTAGATACATTTTAGAACCATTTCAAAGGGTTTTTAGTGTTAAAAAAATTTAAAATAGTTTCCTCCCATTTTTCCACATTGAGCATGGTGGCCCCAACATGGAAGAATGGGGATGCTCTTGTTCTTTTGCATTGGGATGGTCTAGGAGCACATTGACCAAGCTTCTAGGCTTCTATGACTACAAACTATGATCTCCTAACTAAGTTTGTTTAAGTTTGGAGGTTGTATGAGGCTATGTAAGGTTACAACCCCATTGATCCATGCTAGGGAAGTTTCTTTAGCATGGAAGATGGAAATTGATGAGATTTAAGAGTTAAAACAAGGTCCAATAGGTATCAACTTGAGGCTATGAGGTCTTAGGCTTCTTTGATATAGGTTTTTGGTCTCTAGGAGTGTCAATCTACTATGTAAAGTAGAAAGGTAGCTCTTCCAAGCTAGTTCTACACTATCCAGCATGGAAGAAACCTTCACAATCATAGATGAATCATAGATCTCAAATCTAGGCCAATTTTCACCATAATCAACCATTCATGCTAGCTCCTAGAGTTGTCAAGATCAAGTGCTAGGGTTTAAGGTCAAAATTTAGCAGTTTTGAGTGTTTCTAAGTGGGATTTTATGTTGCCTGCATTTTTTAACATTACAGCCATCATGCTTAGTGTGGATCCATCTAGGAAGATCTAAGGGAAATAGATTTTGGCTATTTGTCATTAGTTTTGAAGTTTCAAAGGGCTCTAGGAGGTGTAAACATGGTTCTAGGATGCATATAAGGTTATCTCGTGTTTGTTTTAGGTGTTTATGGGTCATTTATAAGTTACCCCAAAGTATCGACTTTGGATCAATGCTACCCAGGATGGAAGAGATGAGCACTAGCATGAAAGAACTAAGGAATCCTACTTTTTACCTTTTTATCACTTTTGACCATGCATGTTAATTTCCAAGATTGCCACTATTGCTGGTTTAAGGCTAGGATCAAATTTTGGTAAGTTTTGAGGGTTGTAAGATGGTTTTTTGGGCTTACCCCTCTCCATCCATGCTAGTAATATCATGCTCAATGTGGATAGAATCCTCCCTAGTGTGAAGAATCAAAGGAAAGAATTTTTTAAATTATTTTGGTTGACTTTCAAAAGTTTACTGGCTTCCAAAAGCATTGGATTGTTACTAGAAGTTACTATCCATGCAAATTTCATAAGTTTTGGCTTCACCCCCTTCCATCCATGTTAGGGCTAGGATGCCCAACATGGATAGGGTCCTCCCTAGTGTGGAGAATCCTTAATGGGTTGATTTTCATTGATTTTTGAAAGTCTAGTGGCATTCGAAAAGGCTAACAAGGTTTTTGTGCAAGTACAAGGTAATTTTTCATTGTTTTGGAGTATCTGGAGTTCCTCGTGAATCTTCCTAGATATATCCATGCTAGATACATGTTGGCCAGCATGGCTGAGGTCTTCCATAGCATGAAATAACCAAAAGTATTATATCTAGACTCTTTTAACAATAAATTGACAATGCATGTCAGCCTCTATGGTTTCCAATGTTGATTGTCAAGATCTGATATCAAAATCCATCATTTGGGATTTTCCTAGGTGTCTTATGAAATCATCCCCCTCTTTTTCCATTCTAAGCATGATGGCCCCAACATGGATGAGAGGAATATTATGGTTTTGTGTCATTTTTACCACTGTTTGCATAGTTAGAGGCTCCAGAAGCTTCAAGTAGGGTCAGAGGTCACTAGGATAGGTTATTAGATAATGTTTGGTTGTAAATTAGGTTTTATTACATATCCCCTAGGCTTCCATGCTATCTCCACATTGGGCAATGTGGAGGGGGGTTCATCAATGTGGAGAAGGATATGTGTAAAAATTAACTTATTTTAAGACCCAAATAGGCTACAAGAGTTTGTCAAGGATTGTTAGGTGTGAAAAATGGCTACTAGGTAGTTGATTTTAGCAATTTTGGTCATCCCCCTCCCATCCACACTAGTTCCACATTGCTATGCATGGAAGAGGCCTTCCTTGGCATGGATCCACCAAGTCCTAAGGTTTTGAGCATATATTTTCTAGATTTTGTGAGGTTTCAAGACAACCTAGGATGAGTAGATGGGTTCTAGGTCATGTGGGCTCACTTTGGGGCTTAGATTTGGGTTAAATGGGCACTATGGGCAAGAATAGGTGTCACCCCCTTACTCCAATTGGAGAGCATTGCCCCAACATGAAATCCTAAAATGTCAATTTTTAATAGGATCTAGCCCCATTTCAAAGCTTGGGGTTGTATGGGATAGGTAACAGTTACCAAAAATGGAAATTGAGTTAGTGTTTTGTGGTTTTAGAAGGTGGGAGGCATGCATTAATGCTAGATACACACTACCTAGCATGGATGCATGGGGTTAAGGCTTAAACATGATTTTGGATGTTCAAGAGGTCAAAACACTAGCATTGATAGAGTTTCCTAACTAGGAGTGAGGGTGTATGGTAGGGCCCACTATCCAAAATCCAAAATTTTAAAAATTTCACTCATCTCCCACCATTCCCAATGTAGAGAAGAATTTTCCCCCTTTGCACTACACTAGAATTTGACTTCCAATGCATAGAATTGGCAACGGGGGCTTAGAAGTAGATGTTTACGTTTTGATTTGGTTTTTATGTTAAAATTATTGTAACTTTCAATCATAAATTTAATATTAGAAAATAATTCATTTGAAGAGAGCTCCACCAGATATTTTTTCTATAAATTCTATCTATTCCCAATGTGGAAATACTATATCTCTCTCCTAGCCAACGTAGAGGCTTTATCCCTTCTAGATCTCAAGGTTCCTCAACATTGGTGTAGCAAAGATGAAGCAACATGGAAGAAAGAGTAGGAATCCAAGGATTTAGAAGGTATATAAGGCTAAAATAAACATTTATAAACATACTAGGCTAGTCTCTATCTAAGCAACTTCCATGGCGACTCCAAGGGAGGCGAACTCTAGTGCTGTTCTTGTTTTTCTACCCATTATGGTGCTTTCCTTGCTACGGTATGGGTTGTTTTTCTCATATCTACACTGCAGGATTGGGTAGAATGTAATTACAAAAAAATACTCAATTTTTGCTAATTCTACATATATCTAAGGTCATTTTATTATTTTTTCTTTGGTATATTTGATATTTAATATTAGATTTGTTGTTTTCATGCGTCTTCCATCAATTTGGGGATGGGTCCATTTTTATTAGATCTAGGCATTAATTCTTGTCAAAATTAAATTTTGACAAAATCCCATCCCTTATTTCAATGGTTTCTACATGGGTTTAAGGTTGCATGGCTCTTTTGGCTTTAACTCATGGTGAAATTAAATTATGTTTTGTGAATTTTATGTGTTTTTCAATGTTTTTGATGCAAAATGCAAGCAAAGCTATGAAATTTTTTATTAAGAAAATGGCTAAATATCACTATAATCTAAGGTTATGGAATTATATATATATGTTTAAAGTTTTTGATGGCTATAATTTCATTTGATTTGGACTTGAAATGAGGATGTTATGATCATTTTAGTTAGGTTGTGCAGTTGGATTTTTGTGCCATTTTTCATATTTTTATTCAAATTCCTGAATTGTTTCCAAAGAAACCGAAAGTGTTTTGGCTAGGTTTTGATCATTCATGCATAGATATTGGATTAATATTTCCAATAGATGTATAATCACTTGGTTTGGATTTAGAATGAATTTTTAACAAAGTTTTCATTAAACTCATGCAAAAAGGGATTTTTGGATGATGGATAGGTTACTGCTCAGGTATTTTTATGATTTTTTCTAAAATGGATGTAAGTTCTTGGATTTATTGATTATGGTTGAAATTTTCAAGATTTAAAGATTCCTTCCATGATGAAATCACTAAAATCAGAGTTAAACTAAAGCTTTTACCAAGTTTGTACTATGGTTTTCTCATTTAGGGCTTTTCAGCAATGTTCAAATTATTGCTTAGTTTGCTTTATTTTCTTTCAAATCCTCTAAGAATATTCAGATTTTTAATCATGGATGTATAGCTCATGATTTTATAACTCTAATATTAGTAATACCATTGAATTTGGAGCTACGGTTAATGTTTGATGAATTTTCCCATACAGTTGCATGTGTAGAGGTTTTTCTTGGTTGTAATAATGTGCCCCTTGGGGATGGGCAACGTAGACATGCCTAAAAATTTTCATGCCAAATTCCCATGCTCCTAGGGATACTAAAATATGTTAACTATTCTCTAAGATTGATTTCATGAGAAATAAAAATATTTTACTATTTTTAGTAAGCCTTTTTCTATAGTTGTTTTCTAGGTTTTACGGATATTTTTTCATTAATATTTTTTTGGACTAAGGCATGATTCTTGGCTATAATGCATAATGGCTAATATGGCTGTAATGATTTTTTTGTTGAAATATTGACCAAATTTGAATAAACACCTTAGAGTTTTTTATATTAGATAATTTCTCCCCTAATTGTGATGTTTTTCAAACTTGTCAAGAAATCCTAAGTGGTTGTGACATTTTTGTTTCCCCATGTATGTCCTTACTAAAATCCATACTCATTGTGGTTGAGTTAGTAGAAATATTATGTTGTATTGACCACCCCAAGGAAAATACCCCTTTTCTTGATATGACCTTAGAGAGGGGTTCTCTACAATTTTGACCAGGGGCAAGGGAGTTCCTTGACTACATCATGCAGAACCTTAGTGTGATGTTGTGGTCACCCTTGTCTACAAATGTATTTGATATCATCATGAATACATTAATGCCTTAGTAATCTAGTTGGATTTCTAGGTTCATCACTAAAGATCCATTGCCTTAAGTAGCAGGGAAAGTAGTAGATCTCATCAACACATGATACCTTATGGAGATCTAGACTATGCGAAAGTATTATTAGTATAATACTAACAATACTCTAATGGTGGCATAGAGAGTCCACATGTTGTTTCAAAACTTGCTTGGCATCTTATACTATATATAGGTGGAAGCATGGTTGTAATATTATTTTTACATTTTTATCCTAGTTGGTTAAGGTAACTTTTCTAACTTGTAAGTTTTTATGAACTTATTGTAGGTAGAGAGTCAATGATCAAGGCTTGATAACTAATGATCAAACCTTGGTAGTCACTCAAAACACCTTTGATGTATTTACCAATGGTTCCTAGAGTAGATTTTTTTTTATGAATAGGTAAGCATGGACTTTGATAGATACACTAAATATTTCAACCTTGTGTACAAGAAGTGTATGACCAACAAGACAATACACAGCTGGTGGGTGGGCTCCAAGAGCATCCAAGATTAGACCTTTACAACTAGGACCTCTACACAAACCACACCAAGGAAGAAGAAGAAAGGTATACATAAAAGTTGTAATTCCTACCACTTTATGGTTGCTAGGGTTTTAAGTATTCTGCTGTTTTAACTAGTTTTTATACGTGCATATGCTAATGCTAAACGTTTGTTATTGCCTTGCAAGGCCTTCCACCTTCATCAATGTCACCTTATTAGTTTTAGAACATTTTGAGGATACCCTCATCACAATATTTGGTGAGGTGATACTAGCATAGGATTGGTTGAGGAGATAGGTGCCTATATACATCCAAGAAAACATTGATTGTGTCAATTTTCTTGATGTGTTCATGACACCTATCCCTTCAATCCTTACTTTAGAGATGCTAAATGTAATCAACTTCTTCAACAAAGAAGCTAATCATCTTAGCATCATAGTTCAAGGCATGCAAATTACCATACACATTGATGAGGGCACCTTTTGTAACTTGTTTGGTATCCTCACTAATGGGGCAAAGGTTGCAACCAGAATTGTAAAGAAAGTAGGCCATCATGAGGAAGTTTTAGAGTGGTCTGGTGCTAGTAAGGGTCGTTCTAGGCTTTTCATCGATGCCTTGAAAAATCTCAAAGGAAAGGCATTTTATCCTTTTTTTTAGATCTCATGCATTTCCTAAATTATTCTCATAGAAAAATATAATTGAAATCACACAAGGTTGGACTTTTAAGACGGTGCTAAAAGAGGGTACCACATTCAACTAGGTTGCTTCCTTGGCTACTAGGCTTCAAGAGGAGATTCTCAAACTTTCTGATGATACCTCTACCATAATCTAGATTCATTTTTCATTATTTATAGGTTATTTGAAGAATTTCATAGAGTTTCTAGTGGTGTGGAGGAATGGATAATTGATGGAAAAAGTCCCAAACTAGCTTTCGAGGCCTTGGATAAAGCATATTTATGCAACCATGTAAGCCCAAAACCAACCAAATGAGATGGATGATTCACTATCTATTACCACCAAGGATCTTGGTGGTAGGTAGTGTGATTCCCCTGATAGCATAGTGGAGGAGCTCTTGATGGTTTCTATGATCATCTTAATGGCTTGATGCTTATGTAGAGAGGCTACAAGGGTAGCTGAGGCTAAGCTTAAGAGACCCTCAAAGGAAGTACCACTAGCATCAAGGCAACCCACCCAGAAGAACCTTAAGCTTAAGCTTAAAACATCACATTAGGCTGTCATGGGTAATTTTTATCTAGGTTTAGCTATTCTATGTCTTAAGACTTATTCCTATGTTATGGTTTCATGTACTAACCAATTTTTATGTGCTATGGTTGTAGACTAGCATTAAGACATGGTAGACAAAGCTACCACAAAGGAGTAATCGTAGAGGCATGTAGCCATAGTAGCTAAGGAAAAACAAAGGTGTGCAAAGGAGGCACTCTTATAATAGCATGAGGCTAAATGGTTAGCTAATTTAGGTATAAATGATCTAGATGCCTTATTCAATTAATCAGTGTCAAGTGCATCCCACATCATCATCCCAGAGGAAGAGAAGGAGCTCGGTATGTGCATGCCTTAAGAATTCTTGTTATATCTTATGGTTTTAAGTTTAGTTTTTGCTCTAACTATTTGAAATTTTTGATGATTGTTATGCTTGTAGTAGTTCCTAATCCACTAATGAAGGCTCCTACCCCTACACATCACATGAAACCATGGGCAACGGTCTTGGACAAGATGGAGTTCATGCACGGGATGGCCAGGGACATAGCCAACCGATTACAACAAGTTACACTTGAGATAGGAAAGAAATTTATTTTCTATGCCTTAGTGATTTTGCTATGTTATAGGTTGTGATGAGTGATGAGGTACCCCTACACTCAACCCTATGAATCATAAGCATTCATGCACAATTTGGTTGAATTCCATGGATGGGATTAGTTGTGATATCTAGATTGTTATGTTTTGATCACAGTTCACTATCTTCCCACTTGGACTAGTGGTAGCTTTGTTATATCTGATTTAGTCCAAAGTGAGGCATATGATGTTGTCTACTTTCTATGCTAGTCCTGATGAGGAAAAGTGATAAATTCATTAAACTAAGGGATAATGAAAAACAAGATCTAAACTAGCCTATGGCAATGAGTATCCACTCTTAACCATCTATACATGTCTTGGACTTTGTGAAGCTACTTCTAGAATTTCCATGTGTACGTCACTAGTTGTGCCAAATGATACACCTCTAGATTACCAAGTATTTACACTTAAACACTTGTGATTAAGGTGCACACATTATACTTAATAACAAGAATAGTAAATGATAATAAATGGAAATATTTAACTAAAGTAAGTAGTAAATAATTAAAACAAAAATAATCTAAGTGCATGCTACAATGATGGAAGTAATCTCAATCTTTATTGCCAGTCATGTAATGTGTCCAAGTACGTCACACTCGAAAAAAGGTGTCATACAATTAAAAGCATCACACTATGGGCATGAATTGGGAATAATAGAACTTGAAAGAAGAAACTAAAAACTAGAACTATCTACTGACTATCAACTACTTACTACTGATCTCCTCTAAGTGCCCCCAACACCATATGTATAGGTGAGATTCATATGAGACAACGTTGGTTATCTAACATCACTTATTATCCTAGACATTGGGTAGGTGAAATTGGGGCTCTAACATTGCATAGCTGACATCAACATGTATTACAAATAGCTAGGATAGGGTGTTACAACTTACCTCTCTCTTTGTCCCTCAACATGTATTATTTTTTGTAAGCCATGTAAGTAGAATCATGGCTAGCTTCTTTAGTGTCCTCTATGTTTTTGGTTTGGGAGAACACTTGCCTAAGTGACTAAAAACTAATGTAATATAGCTTAGACTTAATAAAGTCAACAATAACCCCTTGAATATAGCCAAAAGGTGGATTTTGAATATAGGCTCCAATATTTTGTTGAGCAAATCATTCCATTGTTGGATGAACATCTACCCAAGCGGTCTCTACTTGACCTTCATCAGTTGGTCAAGTATAGTGCTAGGCTTCAAGTTATACTTGAAGTAATTAATGAATTGTGCTATAAAGTCTTAAAGATAGGATATAGGTCCTCTAAATAGGGCATAGAACTAATCAAGAAATTTCCCTATGAAAGACACAGGAAAGATCCTCATTATGATATGTGGCCATAGTTGCAACAATAAGCACTCAGAGTGGAAGGTAATGAGGTGAGAATTAGGATTACCTTCTTTGTTGTACTTGTTGAATTGAGGGATGGGGACACTAAGAGGAAGCATCAAGGGTGAGACCACTAGACTAATGGAATTATCTTGGTAGAAGTCCATGATCTTGATGCTTTGATATGTAGAGGCTTTAAGCATCTTCAACTCCTTTGTTAGGTCCATAATCATTTGAAAGGCCTGATCTAGGCCCTATGGTACCCTTGTCAATTTATAGATTTTCACAAATGGTTGTGGAATCTATTAGGAGGCTTGTAACCTCATGATTAGTTGTTGCACAGAGGTGAGAGGTTGTGTCATAGCTATAGTTGGTAGACCAAACAAGGAGAAATATGTTGGTGTTGATCTCTGGGGCACACATAGAAGAAAAGAGGTGTGTCATCCCTAGGTTGCTTGGGATGCCATGTTGGACCCCACGTTTTTATTCAATAGGTTTGTGATGGTGACAACCATTGCTAATGGCTACACAAATCAAGAATATGTGGCAATTGGCATGGATAGGTTATAGGTTATTGGTTGTGGCACTGTCTAGATCTAATACATGGCTATGACCACTATGGGCCTAAACATGGTTAGGTAAGGAGGGGATGAAGGTGGTGGAAGATGATCTAAAGAAGAGATGAAATTGGTGGAGATAGGCCCCATTGTCCTAGGAGTCTCTTATTGGAAAAGTGTACCCAAGACATTTTCGAGCTTAGATTCCATCCTGAATTTATCTTTCTCTTATAGTTATCCATCTAAGATAGACTTTTAATCCTCTTCTTCCATGTTAATTAGGTTATCTAGAAGGCTACCATGGACATAAGAGAGAGGTATTTGGTCATATAGGGAGAGAATTACTTCTTCCCATTACAATGTATGAGGTCAAATTCTCTCTTGGCTTTAGCTTTCATTTGTCGAATCAGCATGCGAACCTAGATCTTGGTACAAATGAAGTTGTAGTGCTCTTCATTTATTACCAAGAACTTAAGACTATACCCTCTAAGTCTTAAAGACTATCTACATTTGACTACCATAGGGTCCTTGAGATCATATATCCTCACAGCTTGGTGGTTGGACCCACTATTAGTGAAATCAAATGGAAACTTGGTTGATTGTTTGAAAGACATGGCTATGATGCTAAAAAGGGCTTGAAAAACATTATAAAAGGTGGAAAAAAGAGTAAATTATAGCAAGTGAAATATAAAAATGGATAAAAGAAGAAAAAAAACTAAAAATAGGCTACTTATTATAAATAGTAAGTGGAGGTTAAGGAAGGTACACCCCCTTGCCAAAAATGGAAAGCTAGAAATAAAGTTCCAAACCTTACCCATGCTAGGCTTCCTAAATACATCTACATTGGGTGCAGTAAAGGAAAAGAAAAGGGGATGAGATTAGGGAGATCTTACACCTTCCTAGCAAATGTTTATGAAGTGGGATGTTGGAGACCAAAGTGAAAAGTTGGCATTTTTCACCAAAACATGGTATTGGCAGGCTTTCAATTTTCTCATCTAGGAAGGGGGATGGAGATTTCATTAACTTTTGGAAGCCTGGTGGCTTCTAGAAGGGTTGAAACCACCAATGCTAAAAATTTAAAGAATTTTGGTAGCCAAGGGGGGAAGAAAATGTACCAGAGCATCAACATTGGCTTTGGAAATTTACAATAACTACTGTAAAAAGTTTAAAATCCAAACACCTATCACTCCCATGCTGGGTTTTGGGAGTAGAGAGGGATAGACTACAACATTGATTATAATGCAGAGTCAAAGGTTTTGGCTACAAAATGGAGATTATAGCTTCTAGGTCAATGTTGGCTATGAGAAAGAAACCTAGTACAAGAAAATTGTAGTGACTAAAATATTCAGTTGCTGAAAAATCCAAAAATATTAGCACAACATCTTTCACCCTAAATCCCCAGGGCCTTCAAAAAATGGGATCCAAGGTGTCCTAGATGGTCTAATAGATCAACCAGGGACTTATGAAATGGAAAATGAATAATACCAAAGAGAAATGCATATCTAAAAACTAGAAGGCAAATGCAAATTACACACAAAAACTGTAATCATAAAAATTTATTAAAAATAAAGAATGAGTTTAGGGGATGTGTACAAATTTTTCCTATGGAATAGAAAGGAGGTTTTACTTGGGCAAGGATTCAAAGTTTTTTGAAGTTGATATGATCCACTTCATGATCTAGATGCTTAGCCACTCCTGATGCTATTGAACCTCCTCTATTGCTAATCTATATTTGCAATGTTGGTCACTATTAGGAGGGGAGGGGGGGTTGCTGAGAAATGTGAAGGATTTTGTTTCCAAAGTGCTCCATATTTAGAGTTGGGGATCCTATGAGTGCATCATAGAAAGAAAAAACTCACAAATCTTAAGGAGGGTAACAAGGTCACAGGGGTTCCACATTGGAAGGCTCGAAGAAACTACATTTCTATAAGTTTTGCAAGAGCTCTTGGGTGCCAAAAATGCTTAAATTCTCAAAATACCAAAGTGTGGAACCTAAAAATGATGTTGGAATTTAGATTTTATATCTTTTTTTCCATGAATGAGGTCACAAATTGGCTACAATTCAACTATAAATTGGCTAACAAATTGATGCAAATTTTTGCCACATACAGGTCAGATGGATGCCCAAATTTAGGGGGTTACTATCTATGAAACGTTTCAAATGCCCATGGAAATTTAGTTTACTATTAATAATAATGGGGGCACACCATCTACGGTAGTGGTAGAACTTCTACACTAGGCCTTCTGTCATCATTACTAGAGTGCGTCATCAATGTAGAAGTGCATGGAATGTTGAAATCTAGTGCATGTGGCTTCTATGATATGGGAATGTAGTCTTCATGCTAGGCATGAAACCTCCAGGTTGGGAGTGAATTTTTCATGTTGAGAGTAGGTAATCTACATCCCTCCTTGCTGAGGTCTACCTTTTCGCACTGTGAGTAGGTTGCCTACACTCCTCCATTCTAGGGGTAGGTGAGATCTATATCCCTAGAAGTGTTTCCAATGTAGAAAAATGTATAACCCCCATAAAACTCATCAAATTTCCATTTTGGTATCCCAATAGGAATTTTTGACCACCCAAACCTAAATATGGATAGTACATAAATTTTTCCACTTGGGGCATGAGGCTTTGGCCACTTATGAGGTATTTTTTAGTCCCAGAACTATGGAATATGTGAGATTTCCCTTGATGGGTTACAATCTTCACATTTATAATGAAGTTTTGCATAAGTTTTATTGGGTTAAGATTGCATGATGGAAAATGGTTATAAAATGAAAATTTTGGTGGTGTTTCATGTGGCATATAAAAACCAACATGCACAAAAGGACAAGGAGAGGGCGAGAAAAAACAATGTGGCAGTGGCAACTATAGCCAATTAGAATAAGACAATGAACCAAGGGCCAAGAACAAATCAACCCAAGGCCCCTACCAACAACCATAACAACCAACCCTCAACATCTAGGACCACTACATCGACTACTTTAAGGTACAATTTTTAAGTGTAAAGGCCAAACCAAATATATTAGGCTACCTTTGAAACCATCTAAACTATTAGATCAACTATTGAATAGTGGGAGGTTACAATATAAGAAAATGATAAAGAATACCCAGAAAAGGCATGAGAGGATATTTGAGGTAGCCAAATATCCCACTCAAGCAACCAAGGATGATCTTCTAGTACCTAAGTATTTGAAGCTTTACTACTTTTGCCATTACCATCAATTGCCTAGTCATGACACCAATGTTTGCCTTGCGCTAAAAGATGACCTACAAAAGATGATAGATAGGAGTGAGATCTTTCTTAAAGCTTCCAACCTAGTTAGGCCTCAAAAATAGTCAATTAATATGTACAAACATACATTGAATTAAAATAAAATCTTGTACACCATAACAACATTCAACATTAACCACAACTCGACACCTGTGAGCGAACTATTTGGGATTCGGGTACCTCCTCACAATGAATGGGGGCCTTCAATTTCTACTAGTTTAAGGTCACCCTTTGTTGTAAAGGTACCTTTAAAAAAATTCCTCAAAGATCCTTTTCTAATTAGGGTACCTCCCCTTCTTGCTATAATCAAGTTTTTCCACACAGCTAAACAATTCCCCCTGGTGGTGAATGCAATGGCTTCTTTTTTCCAATCAACCAATGATAACAAGAAATCTTCAACTAAATAATGGAATAAGGATATTTAAAAGCTGAAGTTCAAGAACAATAATTGAGCCAAGGGATGGAAGGAAGTGGGCCCACTAAAGCCCACTTCCATATCATCTATTCTCATGACCTTAACTAGCTAGGTTTCTTCCACCAATACACCATAGGAGGATCCTATGCCCAAATAGAAAGGAAAAGAGGCTAGGGCAAAAAACCTAAACATGATGCCCAAATTTTGGGACACATGGAGGAAGTCTAGAGTAATAAGAATGGATAAACCATGACCAACAACAAACACTTCCTCAATGCAATGAAATAGTTTAAGTAGTCTCTAAAATAGAACAACACAACCTTAAGCATGTATGACTTGATCATGACTTTTGCTACACATCATCAAGTACTAGTTAATATGTTGATCTATATCCCATTTAGCAAGGACATCCCCACTAATGAAGAATCCATCAATGCAGCGATGTTATCTTCTTCACCTAGGGAAGTAAGATCAACATCATTAGTATTTTGTGATAGCGAAATTAAAACAAACCCCCAAAATAGTAAGGTAAGTAGGGCATCTCTCTTTATAATGATAAGGGTTAGAAAATATATAGTTCAAAGGGTGCATGTCGATAATGGAATAACAACAAAGATGATACCTTATACCATCATTAAGTTTTTGGAGTTGATAGAGAAAATACAACATACAATGACTTTAGTCCTTAAATCATTTCATGAATAGTAGGTTACTGTCAAAGGCTCCATATCCTTAGATATTTTGGTAGGAGAATAATTCCCCACAATAGAAACCTTCTTGGTGGTAGAGAAAATGTTAGGATTCAACCTTCTTCTAAGAAGGCCTTGGCTAGCTCAATTACGAGTTGTGTCTTCACCTGTCCACCAAGGAATTCACCTACCTTACAAGGCAATGTCCTGAAGTGGAGTTTGAGGAGGAAACTTCCATTATTAGCCATAAAATTGAAGAGCCCAAAGTCGAAAAAGAGGCCAAATGATGAACTCATTGATGCACCATGACAGGAGCTCCCCTTTAATATTGTTAGTGAAGGGGATGGGGAATATAAGCTTGTGACACATAGGTCATACACATTTCCTAATCTCTCAAAGATTAGCAAACATCAGCACAAGTTATGTATACCCCTAGTGATCCTATCCCATGTGCCTATGACTATGTAACCATATGTACTTATAGCCTTTTAGCCTAGTTTACATTTTTACTTTGCTTTATGTTAAAGTTAGATTTGTGTATAACTTAGAGCTTACTTTGGTTTTTCATTTCTATTTTTAAATACTTTATTTTCTTTTTATTAAAAAATAAAAATGTTATAAAAATTTTAAAACTTGAAAAAATCCATAAAAGGTTTTATGTTTTCCCTTATCACATGACCCTATAAGGCCTTAAACTAGAAAAAATATGAGGGCCTGACATGGTCTAGAACTAGCAAGTCCTAAGGCCCACCATGGCCTTAAACTAGTAAATACCATTATAACTTATTTATAATTTAGCCTATAGCCTTATCATATAGGCATTTCAACATTTTATTGGATCATAGCCAAGATAGTGAACATAACCTTAAACCATAGTTATAACATAAAAGCATAAAAATCATAATTTGAATAAAACCATAATGCTAGAATGATATAATCGAAACTTAAAATTAAAATGTTTACAACAAGATAGCCATGGCCACATGGTGTGGAAAAAATGTTTAAATAATAAACTAAGAATAATGGAACTGTCCACAAATAAATAATTAGCTAACATTATTCATTACATCATCATCAAACATCATCAATGAAATAACTAAAAATAGATAGTGGATGATTCTAAAAGGCATCTAGAGGAGGATATGGAGGATCATTTGCACCCTCACCACTAGGGCCACTGGTATCATCTAGTACCTATAACATGACAATAAGAGACCAATCAGTAATCAACAAACAACTTAAAAATAATAAACCATAATAAAACTGAAAATAGAAAAACCTAAGAGGGTTTTGAAGTAGCATATTCTATGGGAAACGTTGACCAACCTCTAGATGGTGAAGAATTTGGTCTTCAATCATTTTAGCCTAGTCTACATCACCATGATTAACACCAATGGGGATGTTGCTCTTGTTGATGTCACTCCAAGTAGGTGGCTCATGTGAGAAGGTGGTAGTAGTTGCTTCCTCCTCTTGAAGTCTTCATTTTGCATTAGCTACTATTGTAGTCTCCTCTTGACCCTTTGTTCCACCTCATCTAATTATTCCTCTTGATGCCTCCATTCTGCCTTAGCTAGTGCTACCATTGCAGTGGCCTCTTTCTCCTATTAAATACCTATAACAACAATAACTGCAAAAATGTAGAACAACTTAACACATTTTTTCTGCATTGCCAAAATCATAACCTAAAATATAACTTCAAATCCAAAATAATAAAAAAAATAAAACGTACCTCTAACCTTGTCTTGCACTCAATTAAGCTTAATGATCAATGTCCTCTTCAAGCACTCCTCAACAACTCACATTGCCTTATCAACCAAAGGCCTCTTAGGTTTTCCTCTAGTTAAACCATCAGCTTCAATAAGAAACTTTTTTAACTCTTCCATGTTGTCCTACTCAACATGGAACTGCCTCCCCATGCTATCAAGGGATGCACAACATTTCCCACCAAAGCCTTTAGTGGTGATGGACACCAATCTTCCCATACCTTCTAGTAGATCCTGGGCATGTGGGGTCTAAACAAGGCACCTTATCTAAGGCTTAGTGATTTTGGATGATTCCTAAATCACCCATCTCCCATCCTTCTTCACAATGAGAAACTCCACAAACCTCCATAGATAAGCTGCAAAGAACATGAAATGCACATAGAACTTCTTTGTAATATTTTGTCAGAGCTTTAGGATTTCACTTTGTAGCCCAAAAATCAAATGAGAAGCCTACTTGAATTAGAATCCATTAGTTGGGACCTTCTTCATGCTCCATGATTACTCAACATCAATTATTTTTCCTTACAAAAGAAACTTAAGAAATGCATGGGATCAAAATAGGGGATATATCTCTCTAGCCTCTAGAACTTGGAATTGGCTTGGATAGAACCCCTTATTACCACAAAGAGTGTTTAATTGCTTTTCAACTTCCTCTTGGTGATCCACCTCCTTTCATACTTTGGTGGTGATCTTTGTGACTCTATTGAAAACACCAAAGAGATTGCAAAAGGTCAATTTGCTAACATCCAAGATAATAGTCACAACATGAACATGGATGATGAACCTTTTGATCCCTTTGCTAAAGGATTCAATGATGTTAATCATTTCTACAATGGGAACAATAGGGCTTAGGGCCATGAAGATGTCAAGTAGGCGTACATGAAATATCCTTTCCTAAATAGCCTTGACTATTGCAATTGAATACCTTGGTTGCTAGAGAAATAGAGAACTCAGAGTGTGATAGCCTTTAACCCTAGATGTCTAGGGACTCTATGAAAAAAAATAAGATCCGTGGTACCATGGATGGTCTAGTAGATCACTTAGGGGCTTACAAGATGTAAAATGATGGTGACAAAAAATAAAATGCAAAACATAGATTTTGAAGAGAAATTATGATGAAATGAAATAAAAAAACAAAATTACACATAAATAAAACTATAAACTTATTTCAAAAGAATATAGGATGTACAAAAAATATGTACAATATGGGCTATGTAACAAAGGAGTTCACTTCTATGAGGGTTCAGAGTCCATTTTAACTATAACAATCAATATCATGATCTAGAGGTTTTGGTATTCTTGATGCTTTCAAACGCTCACAACTACCACACTAGATCTACAACATTTTTTATGTAGGGGGATGAGAGGTGTGATGGATTTTGACCAGCCAATTCAACAATGCTGGAAATTTTTGTTCCCAAGTGCATAGCATTGGCAAAAAAATCTCACAAGTCTCATAGGGGGATAAAGGGATAACAATGGGTGTAGGGGGATTCCACATTGGGGATTCAAGAAGCTTTGTATTTGTAGGTGTGTAAGAGCTCTTGAATGGAAAAAATGGCTAAAAATTGCAAAATATAGAACCCCTATATGCTATTGAGATTGTTTTATATAGGGTTTTGGCCATAAATTTGCCTACAAATTATGCTTAATTAATGCTACAAATTCTAACTTGATTGTTTCAAATTTTGGCTATGTGTAGGTATGGTGGATGTGAAAATCAAAGGGATTACTAAATGGGATGTTATACCCCCATGGCATCAAATCCATTCTATTTACTAAAAATAGTAAATGGGAATTTCATCTATGCTAGATCTTTCTATCCATGTTGGACCTTCCAACAGTAATGTTGATGTGTAGGATCCTCATTGAAGTTGGTGTTATGTTGAGATCTTAGTGGGGGCAATGAAGAATCAATGTTAGGGGGTAATGGTTATACTCCCCACACTAGGCATGGATGATGCCACACCCTTTCACATTTAGCATTGATGCTACTACAAGCCTCCATAATAAGGATAGGTGAGTTATAACCTTGGTACATGAGTTATACCTTCCAATGGGTATCTCAAGCATAAAGATCGTAATACCCACCATAAAACCTATCAAATTGCCAATTTTGGCGTCCCAAAAGGCATTTTTCATCCTTCCAAGCCCAAATATAGATATGATGTTACTTTTTTCAGTTGGTGGATGAGGATTTGATCACTTATGAGGCATTTTTCAGCCCTAACAGTATAAATTATGTCTGATTACACCTCTTGGATTGCAATATTTACATTTACAATGAAGTTTAGCCTTATGTTTCATGGGATGTGGATTATAATGAAAAAAAAGGTAATAACATGTAATTTTGGTGGTGTTTCATTAGGTGTGTGATTATCTAACCAATATTTGATAGGTTCCACCTCACCAAACTTGATGATTAAATTTTTCCTAGTTCATCCTGAAGTGATTATAGTCACTTCAATTGATGACACAACTTCTACATCATAAAAAAAAAAACTTGTTAGTCATAACATAGGTGCATTGTGTAAAATAAAGAATAACAAATATATCCAAATTAAAACAAAACTGGTATATTCATTTAAACAACCAAAGCCTAAATAACTCTATGACCATACATAACCAAAATCAACAAACTAGTATACTCACTTTGCCTATATGACAAAGGCATCCTTGGAGCTCTAGGACATGGATTCACTTCTACATCTTGGGATGGGTCTTTCCACCCATTATGAATGCTCCCATTGGCTAGTCACCTCAAATAAGTCTTAGGATGATGTTTAATGTAGTTATTAAACTCATCCTTCAATTAGTCCATCACCTCAAGCCTTATTATTGGGATTTTGGTGAACACCCCCATCATTATTTAGGCCAATGGTAAAAGGTTTCCACCCTTGATCAATCCTTGATCATCAACCCTATATCTACGGGCAAGTAAAATAATAAACATTATTATAACTTCATAACCAAAGTAAAATAACAAATAATCTAAAAACAAACATTATGACAACTATGCATACACCTTTATATGGTAGATAATGCTTGGGGGTTTTGGAACAAGGTGTGCAAATGATGGCCCACCAGCAAGGTGTTTTCCATGTTGTACTACTTGAATTTAGGCATCTCCAAAAGTTTTGATAAATTTTGAGTGCCTACAGTGGTTGTGTCAATCATGTGCTTTTCCCTCTACACAAACCTCAAGATTGTCAACTAGGAACTTAGTTATCATGCCAAAAGAGCAAGGCACAATGGTTTCAGTAATGGCTACTATTATTTTAGAAGATAATTGTAACTAAATAATCATACTTAGGTTTTGAAGTAGATATATTAGGAACTCCATTGCTCTTGGTCTAATCCATAGTGAATAGTTTTTACACTCCATGTTAGGTGGTGAAGTGTTGGGACCAAGCACATGGATGTAGCACAAGACATTCACCAACTCTATGAAAACCAAGATGGGCTTCAAGAATTCTCTATAACATCCAACACATAACTATTACAAACTTGAAACTAAAATCAAAACTTCATAACACCAAAAACATTAGAACTACAACATCACATGAGCATAACAACCCATATCTACAAATAAATAAGGGTTCAACATGAAATTAACACTTAGGAAAAATACTGAATGGAATAGTTCGCACTTAATATAAATGATAGTTTAAAACCAAAAATGTGTTAATGACTATTTACAACTAGAAGCATGGAAAATATAGTTTAAAACGAAAAGTGTGAAAATCATTATTTACAACTAAAAGTATGGAATTGATAGTTTGGAATAGAAATTGTGAAAATGATAGTGTAGAACTAGAATTTCAATTTTCATGTTAAATTTTGTACTTAGAAAAAATTTCAAAACACAACCTAGGCTCATAAACCAAAATTCAATAGAATTGATAAACAACATCAAAACTCGACTGACCATAATAAATAGTAGGGGAAAAATATTGAATTTTTTTTAATTTAACCCAAACCATATCTAAACCCTTTTCAACACTCTAGCATATTTTCAAGATCATGGAACATTGATGGGAAACATTTTCTAGAGTCTTTATGTTTCCCATCTTCAAAGGTGTAAATGCATACTAGCTTTAAAAGCTTGATTTTATGTGACCTTACAGAAACATTCATAAAAAATTAACCGCTTAACAAAATTTGATGATTCCATATCCATTGGAATTGTAGAACCATGAGCTATAATACCATAATAATAGATCATAAAAATTCTCAACCATTGTTTTAGTAAAAATTTTAGTATTGACCTAATGATGGTCATCCTAACTAAAACCCCATTTTGCACAAGTCAATAGAAACACTTGTCAAGAACAAATCGTTCATCCAAATTTGATGATTCTATAACTTTTTGAATAATTGAACAATGAAATAAACGTCCATGATCTTAAAAATTAAAAATTAATTACTATTTACCATAGAAAAAATGCCAATCTTATACTAGAAAATAGCCAAAAATGAAAAACCCACTTGACATAGCCTGACAGAAACATCCATAAAAAATTATCCATAAGGAAAAGTCAAGTGGTTCAAAAATATAGTCAACTAAAAATAGTAGAAAATGATCCAATATCCTTTAACTATTAAAAAACATAGTCATTTATTTAATAAAAATTCACAAGTGGCATTGCTTTTTGGGTGGAAAAAGTAGAAACCCCCCCCNTTTTGGATGGATTAAGTAGAAAACCCATGGAATTCATGGGAAATATCATTTATTCCATAATGAAGACAAAACCCAAAGCCCAAGTAACACCAAAAATGAATAAAAATGACCTATAACTATGATGGGAGTATTAAAAAATTCCCAAAATAACTAATACATAACCCTATATCTGAGAAATGGAATAAGCAGAATAAACTCAACAAATAGAATAGATGGTATAAATTGGAAAAATAGTTAAAGATATGTACATGGGAAAACTAGTGTAGAACCATATTCAATACTAGGATGGAGGAGGTGTGATATGTCATGAGTAGGTATGTCTTTCTTTTCTAAGGCAGGTTTCTCCATGGATTCCTTCCTTTTCAACATGTTGTAGAAGACTAATGTAGAAAAAAATGAGAAATCTTTGAACTTTGGTAGCCCTGGGGGACTATGCTAGCACTAGTGAGTGGAATGACTATGACTATGCTAGGGTTGGTAGTAGTGGTAAGAATAGAGCTCAAAACCTGGGCTTAGAAACTAGAAAGGATGAAAGCAACAATGATTTTCACAAGTTTGGAACATGAAAACCCACTTAAACCTAGGTGTCCATCTTGGAACGCTGGTTTCGATGCACCACTCCCACTTCACTCAATAACGGAATTAGCAACTAAGGCTACACTAGGTTGAAGTACTATTTCATTCCAAACTTGCTAAATCCATGTGGGTCCCACTAGGCAAAAAGACCAATCCCATAACTACACTAGGAGTTTGGGTTTCCAAGCTTGACTACACTAGGGCTTAAATCCCAATCCCCAATCCTCCACCCCTACAAAAAGCCCTGGTGATCAAGTTGGGCAAGAAAGTGTAGAAATAGGTGAAAACTATGTTGTCAAGAGCCCTAAAATTCATGCAAAACTTAATTTTCCATGTGACTATTGTTGGCACATTTGGCCATTTCATGGAACAACAAAAGTAGATACTAGAAAAAGGAAATGGTAAAGAACATGATAAAAAATATTCTTTAGAAATAAATGAAAATTGGGAAGCATAGTACATTATTGCTGAAATGCACACAAGTGGATAGTAAGAGGCAAAAGAGAGTGATGGAATAGTTCGACCCTATGCTTAAAAAGCTTCATAGCTTCCTCAACACTATCCATGCCTACACAATCCAGTAGTTGTAGTGAAATGACCATGGTAGACACCATCTTGTCCATTCTCTCTACAACTAATTCAATGGTATAAATTTCCATTCTTCAACGATGGCGATGGAACCTACTATGCTTATGTACCACCTAATTACCCTCATCGTCAACATCAGCACTTTTATTCTGGCATCGTTAGCGGAAGCATGGGTGGTGAACGACTACAAAATGGGGGACAATATCAAGGCCTTCAATCTCTTTGGCATGGGTTGTGCTGCCAACATAATTAGCATGACATGGCCCAGGATCCCCAAATCCTATGCTCTTGTCATGGGAACCGAAAACACCACCATCAATGCCAACTACGTAGGTGAAGACAAGAACATGATAATAACCAACTACCTCTTCCACATCACTGGAAACATTGTTCTACTCTCCAACTACACCAGTGAGGCTTGCCGAGCATGAATGCACCTACGCCACATGGTGCACACCAGCTACTGTCACTATCGTATGTGCTGAGTTTCTGGTCGATGTTTGAGCATTTTTGCATCCATCTCAGAGGACGCGCCATGATCCATTTGTAAAGAAGACATTGTGAAAGATTTCTTGTAAGATGACTTCCTAAAGAAAAGATTTCAGCTTCTTTGTCATAGTCCTGTGAGTTTTTCTTATTGTTTTTATTTTTTTAAAATTGTTTAGCTAGTGGTTTAGATAGTATCATTCTTAGCAAGTAATTTTGGGATTTTTAGATTTCTNTGATTCAATAGTCAAGAGGGTCCAGAAAATATTTGGTATTCTGATAGGGCCATAATAGCTTCTTTTATCTTTAAAGTGGATCTCTATGGTATTTCAATCAGAAATTGTCAAGTATTTTGAAGGTTCT